>VOPJ01003571.1:0-42697 GCA_014673585.1 Semibalanus balanoides
AAGACACACTTGTCGCCTAGAAACACCTTTGAATTTGCTTCTGAACGTCAAACACTCGGAAACTGCACATGTAATCAGGATCGATACTACGAGACGCCAGTTTTGCCTGACATGACCTAAAGAAACAGGTCATAGGTCACGGGTCATGAAAGTTGAAAGTTTGCAATTTTGAGAGTATGTATCAAATTGTTCAAAAGTAGGGTACCTAGAGTTACATGTGATCAGTAGCAAACTTCGTGAGTTATTCGGAGAAAAAAAGAGGGGTGGCATCCACCCCCTACCGAGCTAGGGTTAATTCTTTTCAGCAACACAGCAGCTCCTGATACTCCATGAGTTCTCATTTTGGGGCCGTTTTAGACTAATAATTACTCGAGTGAACTCCTGCAGTGCTCAGAATTGATCCATTTCATACCATTGTCTTTCAACGCTCATTCAAAAGTTCCCTTCCGCCATAGGTTTAACATTATGAAAGAATGCCTTGCCCTCACATATGGCAGCGCTAGTTTCCTCCATGGCAGGCACGTCTGGCCTGTTGAGGGCGTAAGCTTAAGCGTGCCGTCTAACGCCTATTGAGGTCAATGGGTTTATGTACCTTGATTCCATTCATCTTCAAATACAACTTAAATTTGCCACCATATGAACAATGTGTTTTTGGGGCTTGTAAATTATTTTCACAATCAACTTCGTTGTTCAAATCATGGAAGAGAGGTTAGTACTTTGTGCAACTTTGCTGCAAGTTAATGACAGCTGGTACTACTTCATTTTCTGAAATGCTTCATGTGGACACGGACATAAATTGGTGGCAACACTGCAATGCTAGCACAAATGGATTACAAACGCTGCATGAGGAAGGAAGCACTGAAACAAAGCGGCAGTTACCTGGGGCGTTCCACGGTAGATGAACCAGACACAAAATGAACACGATCACATTTTATTTTTGACTGTAATTTGGTCTGAGTGGTTATCATAGGCGAGGAAGCCAGCTGTGTCAACGAAAAATATCCGAGCAGCGGTTTTCACAATTTCAAGATACAGCCTCGGGCACTTTTCGGAGGTCGCTCAGCAGGCCTACATTTGGCGGCTCGTAGTTCACAAACCATCATAGTTTGACATCGGGTCACTTGACCCGTTGACCTATTGTTTGATGAGTGACCAGGACAATTTTCCTCAATTAAAAGTCGAATTTCGGTTTGAAGACGATTCAAGCCTGGTCAATTTTCTTTCAGATGACAAATAATGCAGTTTTTCGGTCGACAAATATGATTTTTGAGCCTCCTTATATGATGAATCGACAAACAAAACTTATATTTAATTTATCTGTTGTTTAGTCTGGAGAATTAGCATAGATGGAGAAGCCAGCTGTGCCAACGGAAAAATAGCTTATTCAATCAGTGGTTTTCAAGATATAGCCTCGGGCACTTTTCAGAAGAGAGCCTCCTAGAGTCGATATTGGGAGGCTCAAAAATCCTATTTTGATGACGAAAGCCATTTTGTTTATTTATGTATCTGAAAGAACATTGACCAGACTTGAATCGTCTTCAAACGGAAATTATACTTAAAAAAAATAGGTCAAGAGGTCACGCGTCGAACAATCGAGATTGCAAAAATAGTTTCCGGCGCAATGCGAGTTTATTCAATTCAAAGGTTTGGTGTCGTTCTATGATGGTTTGTGAAGAAAGAGCCGCTGAGTGACCTCCGGAAAGTGCCCGAGGCTATATCTTGAAAACTGATGATCGGATTATTTTTTTCCGTTGGCACAGCTGGCTTCCCCGCCTATGATAACCCCCTAGACTAAATTACAGAGATAAATTAATACATTTTTTTATTCTTTTTGGTCGATTTGTTGGGAGGCTAAAAATCCTATTTATAGGCCCGAAAGCAATTTTTGTGTTTGTCTATCTAAAAGAAAATTGACCAGGCTTAAATCGTATTCAAACGGAAATTCTACTTTCAATTGAGGAATTGTCCCGGCCACTCATTCAAAAATAGGCCAAGTGGTCACATGACCAAAAAATAATACAAAATCCGATATTGCAAAAATGTTTCTCGGTTCAGTGCAAGTTTCTTCAACATTTAGGTTTGATGTAACTATGAGGGTAAACTAGTGGCAAGCTGTGGTAGGGACGCAGGTGAGCGTCTTGCATCATTGAGAGTAGTGCGTTTGGAATACCTTTGTCTCTTATCTGCAAAATGAACTAAAAATGACGAATGAGCCCGAGTTTCTGTATCCCTGTCTAATCTCGCGTTGATGTCTACCAATTATAATCCTCTATCCAATTAAATGTGTTCACCATTGCGAGTGCCACACTCGAGGCGATGTATGACAGAACCACTTCCTCTAAAAAGCGCCTCTGAGCCGTCCGGCCCGGGGCGCTGTGCCGTCCGATGACACCCGATACCAGCCCTCACCACCACCTGCCGGCACTCGTTAGCCTCCCAGCTCGTCATCGTTTTCAGCCGAGCGCGCCCGCCCGGGGTCGGTGCTCTCCAATCAGGCCGCTTAGTGGCATCGATCCCCGTAATGGCCGCCAATGAGCGCAGATGTCACGCCAGATGTCGGCTGCCTGTGATTTCGGCAGGTCGCTGTCGCCGGTCAGGAGACTGAGGGAGGAGGCCGACGGACGCTGACGGAGGTAGACGGACTGCGGAGCGGTGTTCGTCCGTCTCCTCTACCTACCCGGCCAGCTCGAGGTTCGGCACCCCGCTGATACCCAGCCTGACGTCATGTGGTGGCTGCTGTGGCCGCTGGCGGCGGTAGCGGCGCTCCTGCTCGGCAAACGTCTGCTGGGAGGCCTCTTGTCGCGGCGGCACACCGCACTGGCCGGCCGTCACGTCCTTGTCACGGGAGGCTCCAGCGGCATCGGCCGCAGCCTGGCGATACTCTGCGCCAAACAAGGCGCGCACGTGACAATAGTGGCGCGCGACGAGACGCGGCTGGAGCAGACCCGACAGGAGATCCTGACGGCGGCCGAGGGCGCTCGCGTGCTGTGCCTGCCACTCGACGTGGCCAAAGACGCAGCCGCCGTGCGGGACGCCGTGTTCCGCGCCGAAATGGAGCTGGGCCCGCTGTACTTGGTCGCCTGCTGCGCCGGGTTCGCGCTGGCTCAGCGCTGCGAGGAGATGCCGATTGCCACACATCGCCGTCTGATGGACGTCAACTACTTCGGCGTGCTGAACGTGCTGCACGCGGCCGTGCCGGGCCTGAAGGCGCGCCGCGAGGGTCGCATCGCCGTGGTCAGCTCGCTGGGCGGCGTGGTCGGCCTCTGGGGCTTCACCGGCTACTGCGCCTCCAAGTACGCGCTGGTGGGACTGTCTCAGACGCTGCTGCAGGAGCTGAAGCCGTACGGCGTCGGCGTGACGCTCTGCTACCCGCCCGACACGGACACGCCCGGCTTCGAGCAGGAGAACCGCACCAAGCCGGAGGAGACGCGGCTCGTCTGCGAGACGGCCGGCCTCGTCCCGCCGGAGACGGTGGCCAAGAAGCTTCTCGATGACGTCATGGCCGGCAACATCAACAGCACGGTCGGCATGGAGGGCATGCTGATGACGACCGTCGGGCTCGGCATGGGCCCAGTGGGGTCTGCCGGTCAGCTGGCGCGCGAGGTGCTGTTGATGCCCGTCTTCCGGCTGGTCGTCGCCTTCTTCCACAGGTCCTGGGACGGCATCGTCCGCGACTGCATGCGGAGGAGAGACGAGAGCAAGAAGAGCGAGTGATGCCGGTGTTGGGGTGGCGCGCGTGGTGAAGATGGTTGTGGGGTGGCGCGTGGTTGAAACGCCTTCCTCGTATGCGTTTGTACTGCCAGAAGCGCACTTATTGTGATCATACTCCAGGGAGGAAATGCGTAATAAATACTGATTGTTGCCGGTATTGTCATAACCGTACGCTTTGCACATGCTTATTTTGTATTATTTTGGTGTGATTAGTTACATATTTACTCACATATTGTTACACATAGGGGAAGTGATTACGCAATTTATTGTTAGAACAACTTCAGTTAGTTGTCCGTTGGGCACTTAGGCTTTATAACACTGCCTGGCAATACTGTTACGTTGGCTAGCACGGCTAGAACCACTCAAGATCGAGTCGATTGTGACTGAGTTCCGAAGTAGATACAAGGGAAACTATCAACGGAAGCTCATCTGCTGATCCGTCGGATTAGGTCTGCTATTTGTTGTCGGTGCTAGAGCATATCACGGCCGAAATATAATAAATAACGTGTTCATTCGCTGCCTCAGCGAGCTCACACAAACGACTGTATTCTCTGCTGGTTTAACCCTGAAGAGAGCTTGTACTTTTAGCTTTTAGGATTTTACTGCTATCTGGACAGATTCATCGGTCTTCCGTCACTTTTAAGTGGGCACAGGAACACGTGCGGCAGACTTCATCTTCGAGGCACCGCAGACGGTCATTTATCATGTTTCAGCTTGACAGCATTCGCACTTCCATACTCTTCCAATCAAGACCAGAGCGGGCTGAACGCACCGCGTGGGGTTGAGTTTCGCGGCTCCGGCCGCAGAGCAACAATTACCTTCAAACCCAGACTGTCAACAAACCACTTCAGCTGGAGGCCCGAGACCGCTATGGGGATTTTTCGGCTCAACCTAGGCTCGTTACAGGGATTTCGCGAGGATGGGGCGGTAATACGCTGCGGTTCAGGGCGAAGGCTACAACCGACCGAGCCGGCTGCCTTAGCACGTTCCCATCTTCCGAGAGACGACGGTGAACGTCCAGCATTCGAACTCTGAGAGGTTGACAAATATACGGAAACGCATGACCATACCACAATAGAGTTGGTGTAGAGTTGGTGAACACAATAGAGTTGGTGTAGAGTTGGTAGAGTACGCATAACTTCGCTCCAGAGGTACTTTGGCGTTCAACACTGACCCGACCTTGACCGATGACCTCAAACAAGTTTACTTGATATCACCGTTACTATGGAACACGGAGCCTTTTCAAGTCAGGCTCGCAGCCAAGCAAGGTGACGCTAATTTGCGTGTAAATTATAAAGTTAATTTCCATATGGCACTATAAAGACGAAGCTAATTAAGACTTAATTGATGCTATATCAGATGAAGGTAATTGCCTCTTCCTAAGGACGGCATATAATTAAGCACAGCGGTTAGCATGCAGAATGGCGCAGTCACCCACAAACCCGCATACGATTCAGAAACAAAAACGGCTGTTACGAACCCGGAACTAGCGGTCCTCAAGGCTTTCTAAGGGACTACAGCAATGATTCTCAAATAAATAATACAATGCTAATGCAACACCAATCAACTCACAATACAATGCAACCATAACTGTCATTGACGGCTGACGCTGAGAATCACCGCACCATTTATGGGAGGAAAGGACAACTAGGTACCTACAGTGCTGAGTCGAATTAGTAGCTGTGTGTAACCTGAACCCATCACCCAGACATGCGATACCATTTCAACAGATAGTTTTGCCCCGGCCAGACAGGACAGGAACGCGAAGGGATACAGAAAGTACGGCACAAAGCTACGACATATCCGCCACTGGACAGGTTGACCCTTTCTCTGTAGAACTGCCACTTGACCTCACCATTAGGTACATATCAGACCAGGTGATAACAGAATCCTTCCATCGGGACTCGAACCCGGCGCCAACGGGTTATGCGCCCGTGAATCTATCACATATGCGTCGCCACGGGGGACAACTTCCTCCCCCAAACCTCCGGCTAGTGGAGATCGATACAGATCCGAGGTAATTTTAGAGTCGGAAAAAAACAATGGAGTAGGTTTATAAAGTCTGCAGGTTCGCTCCGGCGCCAAATATGCATATATTTGGCGCCGGAGTTTGCCCCAAAAATAACCCATTTAATTAATGGGTTATTTTACACTACCTATAATTCGATCGTGATAGTCATATTACCACATGGCCTGGCGTCATTGCAGTTGGGTTAACCCGCGCACTGCAGGGGGGAGGTTGATTTCCGCCCCCCTCAGGTTTTCAGGAGTAGCGGAAAAACGGCGGCGCGCAGCGCCGCAAATTCGTAACCTGTTTGGGCATCAATTACCGCACCACTTTGAAAAATTTTGACTTTAGGTCACTCAGGTCAGGTCCAAGTCCGTGTATAGTGACTCCCTTACAAAATGTTTCGTTCGTGCCAAAGCACATCTTTTTATTCGAAAGTTTTGAAACTTGCAGGCTTCATAAAATATTCAGTACCTACAATTCGTATATCATCAAGATTTTTTCGTATCGGTGACCAAAGTGTACGTCCAATTTCCTGACCTCCCATTATAAGTGAATGGGAATAACAAATGCTATCCTTTCAGAAAATAGCATTGGATCAGGCTAATTCTTTCAGAATCATGCATTTTAGTCATTCTAAATGATCAAGGATGCAATTGTTGCTTTACGTGATTTCTACAAGGTAAATCTGAGGTCATCAGCAATGATTGCTAATAAACTTCTTGTAGAAAGAGATAGAGAGATTGTTGACACAATGTTTCCGCTCGTTGGCCGCGCGTTGTCCCATATGCACATTGTACCAATAGAATTGTTCTCTGGGTCCACAAAGTGACCTTGACCTGAGGTCAAATTTTTGAACGGTTGTACCTTGTGGAGTTGGCGTTAGTGCAGACGCTAGGACTTGTTAGCTGTAGAGGAGTTTCAAAGCGCAAAGGAGAGATTTGGCGACTAGGAGGAGATACTAAAGTGACTGAGCCGCAGCTAGAAAATGGTTTTGGCGCGGTCTATCTGAGGGTGATCACGTGAGCTGGTGCTATTCACGAAAAACTGTTTTTGCTCAAAAACAGTATTTGACGGTTGTTCTGACCTATGGAGCCTTACTATTGATTTGAGCTCAATTTGAGGACCTGGGTGCGATTAGCAAATTTCAATAGCTTTCGTGCCTCTCTAAATAGGTTTGATCCTAGTATCATAGTTTTCCGAGATAGATCGGGGTTTCTGGAAAGAGTCCTAAAACGGAAAATCTGATCCTTTGGTGTCACTGGTGACCTCAATTGTGACCTGAAATCCAAGAAATACTTGAAATACTTGTTACCTGTAGGTAGTGGAGTTCTTAGATGACGCTGGGTTTTTAGTGCTGTTTCCGCTTGTATGCAGTGAGTTGAGTTGTGGGCGATTGGTGTTGGTATGAGTCCACGGGAGGAGCGGGAGCTGAGGTGGAGTGGAGGGTCGGCAGAGATCCTAAGCACGCTCTACGTGACTGTTAGCGTGAGCTGGATTTGAGTTGCGGACTCGGCACTGTGTACGTGAGAGGTGGCGTTCGGGTGGTATCATAGACGCATGTTGTGTTGTAGAGTAAAGGCTACTGGTAATTTGGTGTGGCTACGCAAGTTACGGTACCCAAAGTTGCCTTTTTTATAAATCTTAGTCGAATAGTTTTGTAATGGATGGCTTTCCGAGGTTCAGGCCGGCGCGTAAGCAGAGCCTTTCGCTGGTCCGACCTACCGAGCGACGCGCACTTCCTGTTTGGAGGCCCAAATGTTACGAGAACGAAGTTTTTTTTTACGTGCGAATACTGGACACGGTCCGCTCCCCGCTCGCTTGACGTCCCTGGCTTGAGTGCCGACCGCTGCCACCGCCGCAGGCCATCCCAGTCAGGAGCAAATGCGAAGCGCGAAGCGATCGAACCCAGGCTGCCACTACTGAGATAGGTCAGAAGACCAGCGCTCTCCCACTGAGCTACAGAGGCGGACACGTTGATGTCGCTGTTAGTTTTTGAGCTATTGCGAAAATACGTCAGGGGAGATATTCCCCTTCCCCCTCCCAGTCAATGTCCGGTTAACATTGCCGTTTCACTAAGTAAGGATTCCAAGTAAGGCCTCCGCGGCCTTCTGGAGTATGCAGACCGGCCTAAGAGGTTGGTTTGACGGGCCGTCCGACAGGAGTCGAAAACTCATGAGATTTCGTCAGTTTTTGCGTTATTGAATCGACAAAAATACTCTCCTTTGTACAAATTGCATAGCATTGCTATAAAATGTGTTAATTTTCAGCCGATTTCGGTGGTTTGGGTAAAGCCATGAAGCTGATTGGATCCGACTCCCCAATTGGGTCCGTCCCTGTTCGCCCCAATCGTTTAAAAAAATCGACACCTCTGTTAGGGATAAACCTTCACGGGATGAAAAAAGTTGATGCCTTGCAATTTTCGATTCCAGATTTGAGTTCCTCATGACAAACTGGTCAGGATAGTTTTGATTTGCAGTAATACAAAATCACTGATTTTGGGCTGGTTTTGGACGCAAAACCGGTCAAGAATCCGAAACCCTGTCATATAGTTTAGGTATATAATATAAATATAGTTTCCTTATTCCCTGTAATATTTTTTCTTAGTTATCGTCTGTCAGACAATTTGCCCCCAAAACAAAAAATCTGGCAACGCCAAATTATCCCTCGGCCGTGGGTATCGCAGTGTCTACTTGATATGCCTGTCCCTAGATGGCACTAGTAGTAAACGCCTGAAGTTATACTGTACCGCATAGCTTGAAGCCGAGAACCACGGTCTGCACGGTGGGGGAGGGGGTAACATGTTATTCTGGACTCAATGGCGGCGGAAGGTATCTTCTTATGGGAACAAAGAAAAGGCCACCGCGGCCAAAGGCCCTTTAAATAGCACGAGTTGGTATGTCCTCGGATTTAGGACTCACAGGGCCTCTAAATGATCGCAAAATTCGTCGGAGAGGCCTATGTTAAAGCTGTAGGCCTACCGAAGACCCCTCAGGCCGACTGAGGGCCTTCCGTTGGTCTTAGACGGCCCCCAGGCTGGCTGGGGCAACCTCGGGGCCCTCGGTCGTTTTTTTCCGTAAAAAGAAACAAATGGAACTAACTTCTTGGAGGGCCATCTTACAAATCAAGGGGGCACAATCATATGTTTGTTGATGGGGGGGGGGGGGGCAGCTGCCCGTCTTCCGCCACCCCTAATTCTGGCCGTCAAAAGGAATTAACAATATCCTCAACGCTGGGAACCACTGAACTACATACATTAATAATAAATTAACGATAACTCAAAACGATGTTATCGTCAATATTCATCTGTCATGCATACATTAATAATAAATTAACGATAACTCAAAACGATGTTATCGTCAGTATTCATCTGTCATGACTCATGCATCAGTTACCATAAATTAACATGTTCTATAAATGGCAGTAAAACTTATTAATAATATAATAATTATTTGAAGATAGTGCTTTTAGGGCGCCTCAACTGCAATAACACAAATATAATAATGTGTATTTTGCACCTATACAAAGGCACGATGAAATAAAAGGTTGATGACTGTTGTTACCTGAGTCCTGACCTTCATCTCAACTTCCTCTGGACAGCTGCGAATTACTTTTGCTGCGAACCGACACATTTATCCACAAGCGCCAGCCAGCCACACATTCACGACACAATGTGCCCTCATTAATCTCCGGTCTCGTCCCCAGAGGCACACTACTTCCAAGACATTCGCGTGACAACATGTCTTCATGAATCCCCTGGCCCCGCTCTCCATTGCCCGTCTATTTCCGGCGCGGCAGCTGACCACCTTCGGTATAATCCCGGTAGTCGTCTCTGCCGTGTACGGGTCCGCTCTCCTCCGACGTCGATCACGACATAAGACGTCGATCACGACATATCGACACGTCGGCGGGCTCGGCCGCTATAGCCCATGGGCTCCGCCACCGGGGGGACGGAGGGGGGGACATGTCCCCCAACATTTTCGGATTTTAACATTAGGCCTATGAGCGTTGCATGGAAAGAATGGACCTCAGAATGCCTCCGTTCCCCCAACTTTCGGGAGGTGGCGTCGCTCTTCCTATAGCCCGTGTCTCGAGTTGGTCTCTAGGAAACCGGGGCTCGGGCAGGGGCCAACCAAGACCGGGTCAACTCAGGTCAGCCACAGTAGCCAGTGTCCGAAGCTCCGGTCTGCCGCGGAGCCGGGTCGGCTAAGGTAGCCCAGCAGTCGAGCCAGCAGTACCCAATATTTCTTGCTTAATTCAAACAGATTCATCAACAATTAACTTTTCGATCTTGAAGGTAAGCTTTGGGGAAGCGTCCCCGTGAGCTGAGCGGCGGCTTGCATGGCGTATCTATTCTGCTCGTGACCTGTTGCGGCGGCGACAGATTCGGTTTTGTTTATTTGTTTTGTTTTCAGAGAGGTGCCTTGAGTTAAGCACATTGTGCTTTTGCACCGTTCTGCTTTATTTGTAGGAAACTGCCATATTGTATGATAAGTTTTTCACTTTGTTTTGTTGTTTTGTAATAAGTTGCTTAATAAACATTGTGTGATGATGATATGATGATGACCAGGGGACGGTCAGGGGTCAGGGTCGCGACGGCGGCCGTCACACTCACCGATCGGAGGGGCGGGCAGGGGGCCAGCGGAGGTGGATCGGACCACCACCATCACCGCCAACAGCGACAGCAGCCGGGAGAGCGGCCATGGTCGCAGCATGACGCCGACTGGCCGCCCCGCACCGCCGCCGCCGCCGCCGCCGCCACCACTACCGCCGCCGCCGCCGCCGCCGCTGGGGACGCACGCGCGGGCGGTACGACGGTGAGAGGAGGCCTCGGACAACATTGGTTCAAGTTAGCCATCCGGTCGGCCGCCGGCGCCGCTTGAAGTCCCCTGAAGTAGCTGCATCAACTTTCGGTCCAGTCAGAAGACACAAGGTGACGGGGGAGGTGCTGCTGAGAGCGGACACTTAATGAGACGTAACACCGAGGCTTTAGGACGATACCTTGATACATGACTGCGGGATAATCGCGATCTGAAGGGGGAAGTGACACACGTCTGCGTGAAAGTGAAAGAAACTCTGTTGCTTATGCCTAACCGCAGCTTGAGTGCGGAAATCTTATCGACTTTTCTTCAATTCATTTGCCACAGCTGTCTTCCGTTGCCGTCCAGATTCTGTTTCCGAGTGTGACTGGTACAGGAGTCAAGGAGTTCGTAAACTTTGCTAACTTCACTGATGAGTCCAGAAGAACAAGCGAAACGGAAAACTAATTCCAGACTGGACTGGGACTTAACGTCAATCACTTGACGATAACTCAAAAACTGAGTTAGGACGGCGTTTCAATTGTCTTTAATCGCAGTTGCTGGGTCATCGCGCAACCAGCGTCCCGGCGGGGCAGTAGAGTTCAGTGCCGCGCTCAATTGGTTCTCCATTGTTCTATTACCGTGGGTTCTCCATCACTTCCCGGTGATCCCTGTATATTCAAACGCGTCAAATTCAAACGTAACTGCCCATAGCGACTCGGGCACCATCGTTTAACAGATGGCGGTCCTCGTTCCTATTCAGCCGCCGCCGCCTCCATCGCTTCCACCGCTGTGCTGACCGGTCCCTGGGGCCATCGGCTGTCACCGGCCACCGCTTTATAACCGGACGGCGGCGGACAGAGATGGGGAGAGCGGTCGGTAGTAGCGGCCGACACCGGTCCCGATGGGTGGCGTCGTCGCCGATCACTTCTGATGGGATATCGAGCGTCTGATCCCCGCAGTGTCCCCTGTCCGTTATTTGTGGCGCTGTCGCCGGCCCGTCCGGCCACTCAGGTCCACGTGGCTGTCGCGATCGAACGAGTGCTGAAACGGTCTCTTCATTTCGAGTCCCGATAAAAACGTTTGATTTCGTTCGCAGCGCCTGCGAGTCCAGAGTTCTTTCTTCGCAAAATTGGTACTTCACTGTCTTGTTTCCACTAAGTCGTTGAAAGCCGTGAAACCGTGATAGCTTGATTTGGTGCGCCAGTCTTCATCAGAGCTGAGCTGTGATAAAGGAGAGGAAATGTATTGCAGGATGACGTGAGGACAAGAGTGGACAATGTGGACGGCACATCTCCACATTGCTAATTCCAGTGTCACAAATTATATTTTTGCCTTGGGTGTCAGAGTAGAAAATTCGAGCTAAAAGGGATCATGAGAATGGAAAATTATGTAGAACATGATACAGAACTTATTTCTGTTTCGGACATGAAAAGCAATAGTTTTGTGTTGAAATAATGTATTTTGTTTTTGCAAAGAAGTATGTTTGTCAGAAACAATATTACAATTAATAATTTGGGAGTGGAAAATTAAATACTAAAATGGGGAGTGAAAGTAGAAAATCATTCACATTTGGGTGTCATTTTCCACCCAAATCAACACATTTTGGAACACTGATTAATTCGTTTTGTCCCAGTGGCCTGGCAGTGATGTGCGTGCCACAAACAGGTGTCTCGAAGCATCAACAGCACATTCCAAGACGGCGCCTGCTAAACGGGGCTTCAATAGTGCAAACACGTCTTGACTTAGCATTATTTATTATCGAGAACTTAACCCAAGGTCACCCACGAACGAAAAACACGATGTCTGCGCAAGCTCCTTTGAGAACATGAAATCAATCATCATAATTGTTCCTGCATCACTCAATTTGTACACCTAACAGGTACAGCAGACATCAGGGCTCGGTAAACGTATATTGCTGGACTACAAGATTCTTACATGAAATCACTGCCACGCACAGCTGAATTTAAGAACAGTAGCCTGGATTAAAACAGAAAACGTCACGAAAATGACACAGCAGGACACAGACCCAGTTCAGTGCCGACCAAACGTGACACTTCATTTCACAAAACGTGCTCCTTGACAACATTTAGCCGGAGACACCCGACGTGCCAACAACAAGCAGGCAACACCGAAAAACACAAGACACTGTCAAAACATGCCTCCCGCACCTCACACAAAGACGGTGATTATGACCAGCACACCAGAGACGTTCGCCCTGGACGGGCAGCGCCGCTCACCGCAGCAGCTACACATAACACAAGCCCACAACGGCGTGCGGATGGCAGGCGGTGAACGGAGTGGCGGCAACACAGATCCGACCCCAGCCGCTGGCGCGTCAACAGAATCTCGCGTGCAGCTCTCGAGCTGGCCACTCTCACGGCTGTGGCACCCACAAGTGCCCGGCGGTGGGCTTGGCGTGGTCTCGTGCGGGCAACACAGGCACACACTGCTACTGGCCACGCGCCTTGAGAGAAAGGTGCAGCGCGGTGCTCTCCGGTGCTGTAGCAGCTCCACACAGTCACAGTTCCCCACACTGCTCTGTTTCCCTGCACTGTCCAGGGACGCTGCACTGTCCCGACGGCCGCGGTAAGGACACCGCCGACGGCGACCAGCGGTGGTAGTCCCCCTCCGAGACACCTCGGGGGCACCCAGATAGCCACGACCTGTCTTCACTGTCACCAGTCAGCAGTGGTATAGCCAGCGGCTGTCTTCCACACCGGTATAGCTGGAGCCGTGTCCCGCGCCTCATCGTCACAAACCAGCACAGCCACTACACACTGCCGACGGGTGGCAACACAACACGCGAGCCTTCACTCCTCAACACAACGCGAGCCTTCACTCCTCAACACAACACGCGAGCCTTCACTCCTCAACACAACGCGAGCCTTCACTCCTCAACACAACGCGAGCCTTCACTCCTCTGGGCTGTGTAGCTGGCAGTGCGTCCTCCCTGGGTCTGTCCAGGCCGGATGATCAGTTCTCCGCCGTTAAGCTCGCCCCGCTCATGCCTTGCGAGCCACCCTGCGCTGCTCAAGGCAGGTAGCTCCTCTGGCAGCTCCTCTGGTACTGCTCCTCTGGTAGCTCCTCTGTTAGCTCCTCCGGTAGCTCTTCTGGTAGCTCCTCCGGTAGCTCTTCTGGTAGCTCCTCTGAGCCTCTGTGGGTCCGTGGCAGGAGCGCCTGTCGACATGTTGCAGCACCGGTGGCGTCGAAATCGGCTCGCTGGAGTCATCCAGCCCTCAAAAGACGTTGTAACCTCCTCCACTCTCTCCAGCTGGAGGGTGGCGGAGGCCGGTCTGCAGACGGTGCACCGGTACTGGTCTGGTATCCAGAGGTAGTAGGACCTGGCCACGACCGCGAAACACACGGCAGCAGTCAGTGGCAGAGTTGCCTCGGCTGGCCGCGCCGAGGCGCTTCGCGCAGACAATACCGCACACCCGAGCACACTCCCCTTTCAACCTAATCGAGAAGTGGACTTAGCGTATATGTTAGCCCAAGAACGACACGGCAGAAACGCCGATCCTTTGAGGAATAAATCATGGGCGGTCGTACGACAGTCACGACAAGAGAGTGTCACAAAGGAGTTCCGGTAGAGAGTCTATTTCTACAAACTATGGTTGAATGGAAGACATATTTTTGTATCTTTTCAATCAAGACAAGTTCGCTAGAGTTAAATATTGTCGGGAGACGATTAATTCGTAACAACTAGTTCGGGATAACTCATCTGGCTGGACGCCTACGACAGAAAGTAGATTTATCTTTCTTTTTCTACTATTCTAAACCAGTATTGAGAAGTTTCGTGGGATTTGTGAGGATCAAAAAACAAACATATTTCAAATCGAGTAATCGACTTGCATGATGATTTTGACGTTATCGTCGCTGTGTATTGTATTTCATATATTTAGTACACAAGAAGCCGTCACCTTTTCACATCTGAAATTGTACGTCAGTCAAAGCAACACACACTAAATGAGTGATACATGGATAAAAGAGTCAACAATCATATACAACTATCAAGCTATCATATACCTGTGAATATCGACAGATATGCCACAGCAGCAGCACCAGCTGTAACAGAGAGCTCAACAGGGCCAATCAGAATGTACATAACGACCGAGTAAAATACAAGCATCACGCACCGGAGAATATGACATTCAGTGTAGAAGGCAACAATTATAATATAACAAACACACAGTGAGCGGGGTCCTACGTTATCCATAATAAGATATTCCGTGGCAATAACAGTCACGATCAAAATCTGTATCTGTACGCCAGAGAGCGTCATCGCAAATCTGAGCTGCATGACTGTATTCTGGAATAGTCTCATGGACATTGACATATCGGAAGTACAACGGACCAGTAAAGCTCAGATCTCGTCGAGATCATCATATATTGGCTTTAACTGTCCGCAAACAGACAACAGTACAATCGTCGTCGTATGCCAGTAGTTATACACTGTCTTACGGCTATGCAGTAGCAACCAGTTACATCTTCTATTCAATGATAAAGTGACTTTGAACTGCATTAGGCCTCTTCAAAATGTGCGCCTCAATGACAGTTCATGAGATCAAAATTTAAAAGGATTAAAGATAAACTCAAACGCTTTCCTCCTCTTGTCATCTTCCACAGCAATTTAGATAATGCAGTAATTGATAGAACGCTGAGACAAAAGTCAGTTGCCAAATCTAACCAAGCATAATATACACCTCAAAATATGACGATACTAGCAGACTTTCAGTGGCGTTGATTTATAGTGAACCAGTGAATGCACAACCAAATCAATAAGATGAATGAAAGGACAGATAAAGGGGTGAATGGATATGAATGGGTAGACGACAATGGACGAAACAATAGAGCTGGCAGGTCGGTGAACATATAGGTGACACGTGTGTGGGCGTGGGTGTCAACTGGGCGTTGTCACGCCAGGGAGGTGAGTGCGCCGTGCCGCGTGCGCGTGTGAGCAAACTTGCTTCCTGATATGCTCACTACATATAAAACATCCAAAACCTTTCGGAATGTATTCAACGCAGCATGATTAAAGTGCTTTACGGAAAAAATCGCTATTAATTGACCTCATACAAGATCCAGGAGTTGAATGTCTAACAAGGAAAACAGTGTCATTAAGAATTAATTGATTCCTCATAGTTAATCCAAAGACTTCGTAATTTATACAAAGACAATCACGACATAAGAATGTAGCAGGCAGTGGATGAAATACATTGAGACTGTCGAATTTGTACTGCTCCTGCTACTTCACAGCCGGGAATAATTAATTCCTAATTAGCACAATGAATCTTTGCATTACCTGGGCAGAGCATTTCAAGCATGCAGCATTTTAACAAGAGAACCAAAATATTACGTACTAATCCGGGTTGCATAAAGTTCGAAGAGTAAAATGCGTGAATAACATAAATGAATGCATTAATTAATGACAAATGGTAAGAAATCCTAATTATGTGTCTGCAATGGATGAATAACTCGCCGAACTCCAAGTGACATTGATGCGAACCTACGGGTGTTTTTAGCACTAATAACCCGTGAAATAACGACGAATAAAGACTAACGACGAATAAAGACTAATATAATAAACATACATAGCTGAATGAAAGAGATTCAAATGTCTCCCGTTTGCCCTGAATGACTGCAGGTGTTGACAGCGGATACTTTAACTACGAGGTATGAGTGAAACCCGGCTAGACTGGAATAAGCACGTTCTTGTTAATTGGAGCTGGGCATCACATTGCCAGAGAAGGGAACCCAAAGGAGATGACTCGGCAGTTCGGGCACACAATTACACACTACGGTAAAATCTAGGAGCCTTCTGACCGTAGGTTTGGACTACCCTGCCGATCCTTCTTACCACAGGCAGACATGGGTCTCTGGACACAGCAATAGGTTGGCATATGACCTCGAACCAGCCCTGGCATTTTTGTCATTTTCTGGACTTTTTGGGTCTGAAGAGTAATTTGCTCTCTTCATTTTGTAATTATAATTTTCTCTCTTTTCACCTGATCTCACCGACATTACATCTTAAATATAATTTCATTTTCTCACAAGGATTGAATAGCTATTCAAATCAGAATAGCTTTCTTTCTAAGTAAAATAAATTGTCAAAATATTTTATTAATTTTCCCAACAATACAATTTTACTCTACTCCTATGGACTTTTACTCTCCAATACCAGATGAATGAACCAAAAATCCAACACTGTCTCAGACTAGCCGATCAGACTTGAAAGTCAGGTCCTCTAATTCCCCAGTTCACATCTGATTCATTTACCTGTAAATCGATGGCCAAACTTTACCTCCTATCTGCCCGCATACTATGCACGACATACTGCGTCTCCCTTCACCTACCAGTAACCGAGCTGACCGTAGCCTGACCTGACCTGAGCAGTGATCCATTTGACCTGAAATTGGCACAACTCTCACCAGCAGCCAGCAGCCTAGTCCGTCCGCCGGACCTGAGCAGTGACCTGACCTGAGCTGACCTGGCACTCACCAGCAGCTCTGGGTCTGAGTTGCAAACTGAACTGACCCTCCCTTAGGGTGGCGACCTGACCTGAACAAAGGCCTGACCTGTAATCTGACCCTCACCTTAGGGCGGCAGCCAGGTGACCTGACTTGAACAGTGACCTGACCTTAGGGCAGCGGCCTGGTGACCTGACCTGAACATTGACCTGACCTCACTTAGGAGCGCGGCCTGTGACCTGACCTGACCTGACCTGACCTGTGACCTGACCTCACCTTAGGGCGGCGGCCGGGTGGCTGGCAGCTGCTGCGCCGCCACATCCTCATCGCAGATGCCCAGCATCTTCAGCTCCTCGGCGTTCGCCCGCCGGTCGCTGTCGTCTGCGTCTGGCAGGTCGATGTCCAGCAGGTCCAGCATGTCTCCGGGCGTTTCTTGGTCGTCATCATCATCACTGATGGCCTCCGTCTGCGGCTCGGGCACCTCCACCGGGGCCGGGGGCGGCGCGGCGGGCGCAGGGATCGACGCCAGAACCTCCGGCTTGTTCGCCAGCTCCAGAGTCGCCAGGTCAGACTTAGACAGCTGACCGGCCGGTTCGGCTTCGGCGGGCTTCTCCGTCTTGGTCACCTCTGCCAGCTTCTTCGTACGCAGCTTGGGCAGCTTACCAACGATTGGCATGACCTTTTTCTTGGCAGGGGCGCCGCTGGTCGCTGGTTTCTGCGGGGCCTTCTCCACTAGCGTTATCTTCACCTTGGAAGTGGCGGCGGCAGCGACCGGCTGGTTACTCACCGTTGGCACCAGCTCTTCGGTCGACTGCTTCCCCTCTTGTTCCACTTTAACCTCATCGTCCTCTTCCTCGCCCTCAGCAGATTCCTTCGTCTCCTTCTCGACCACCTCCTCCTTCAGCCTCTTCGCCTCCTGCTCGACGGCAAGGTTGGCCTGAACCTTCCTCTTCAGGTGCCCCAGCTCCTCGGGCGGCGGCGTCGGGGCCGCCAGCAGGTTCAGTTTAATCCCGGTCTTCTTCTTCCCGGCTGCCGGCGGCGTGACAGGCGTGGTCGAGCCGGCCGCCCCCGCCCCCGCCGCGCCCGCCTCGTCAGTCACGTCCTGCACGCCGCCGCCCTCGCTCTGGCGGCGCATGCGCTCGTTGAGTCGGTCGCCGCGCTTTTCGTTATCCTCGCGGAGGCGGCGGCGCGTGCGCTCCTGCTCGCGCGAGGCGCACTCGAGGAGGAGGCGACTGCGAGTTTCACCGACCACGGCGTGATAGCTCGGATTGTTCTCCAGGTAGTCCTGCGGCGGTAGACAAGGCGAGGGACGGCGGCGGCGCACGACCGGGTCAGAAACGGCCGGGTCAGAACACAATACATATACCGTATGTTAGCATACACATTCAACTCAGTAACGCGCCCACCTGAAGGATGTCGCACAAACGCAGACGGAATAATGGAATACAATACGAATTAATGGCGATGTTAACAAAATAACGGAATTGAGAGGGACGAAATGCAACACGACATATTGTTTGACAGTCCCATCGGAGATAAATCAGGTTGACATATTTACCGAAACCGAGAAATGTGCAATTTCATCATGTCATCAATTAAGCTGATGCGGCAAAATCTGTTGATTTTGACCGATAAAAACCACCAGATAGCTTTCCAACAGCGACGGAGCGCACTTACGTCGTACTTGACGTTGTGCCGCCGCGACTTGAGATGTGACGAGGCACAGCGCAGATCTCCCACGAACATCTCGCACACCTTACAGTACCAGCACTCCACGCGGATGAACATGTCCAGACCTGCGGCGGGGCCGGTCAAACACACAATCAGACCAACCAATCACGGCCAATCAAGCAAATCAGGCGAAACCAGGCGCTCCGGTCAACGCAATCGTCCAATCTCGGCCACAGGACGTGAGTTCTGAAGATATTGTGGTTCGATAGCGACGCGATGCACACGTTGTCACAGCGGCCCCCTACAGGCCACAATAGCTGTACTGCACACACGGCGCAGCTGTCCACACAATAGGCTTATTCGCTGTCATACGCCAGCTCACAATACATTTTGTCATACGTTTCATATACGCAAAGAGAACCTGCAGCAGAAATAAGAACCATACCGATGCAGAAATTGTGAGACGTAGCATGCATAACCACGCGCAGCTGCAGGAAATCAATAATATGGGTTACGGATAATGACACAGGTTACTGACCTTTGATTGGTTTTGACTGAGCGTTCTTAGTCTTCTTCTCAATAGGAGGAATGTCCTTCCGCCACGGCGCTTCAGGGGCGTTTTGTGAGGCCTGGTGAAAAACAGCGCCGCGTTATTTCACACAATATTGCTGAATATTACGTCAACAGCTGGGCTGTAGCCAGCTTCGTCTCAATGAGACCAGTTGGCCAGTTGAGCAATTATCCACTTTCATCAAACACTTAAGCGTAGCACTCGCAAAGAGCGGGCCACGCAGGGTCGAAACCAGCACATCGGAATGAACCTGCCCCTCCTCTCTCTGGCCTGGCACTGACAACAGCGGACACCCTCTCCCCGCCTCTGGCCTGGTACTGACAACAACAGCGGACACCCCTCCCCGTCTCTGACCTGGTACTGACAACAGCGGACACCCTCTCCCAGTCTCTGACCATGGCATTACCTGACAACAAGAATATCCGTTCTGACATCGGTCACCTGGCACAACCAGCGGACACCCTCTCCCCCGTCTCTGGCCTGGTACTGACAACAGCGGACACCCTCTCCCCGTCTCTGACCTGGGACTGACAACAGCGGACACCCTCTCCCCGTCTCTGGCCTTGGGTAACTGCAACAGCGGAAACCTCTCCCGTCTCTGCCTGGTAACTGAAACAGCGGACACGCTCCCCCGTTCTGACCTGGTAATAGAACAACACAGCGGACAACTCTCCCGGTCTCTGGCCTGGAATGAACAACAGCGGACACCCTCTCACCCGTCTCTGGCCTGGTACTGACGAAAGCGGACACTCTCCTGTTCTGCCTTGGTCTGACAACAGCGGACACCCTCTCCCATGTCTCTGACCTGGTAGCTGACAAAGCGGACATCCTCTCCTCGTCTCTGGCCTGGTAACTGAACAAAGCAGGAAACACCCTCTGCTGTCCCGTTTCTGACCTGCGTACTGAAAAACGCGGACACCTCCCCGCGTCTCTGACTGGTATGCAACGAGCCGGACACCTCTCCGTCTCTGACCTGTACTGACACAACAGCGGAACCCTCCCAGTCTCCTGGCTTGGTACTGACACAGCGGACACCCTCCTCCGTCTCTGGCTGGTATGACTAAAAAGCGACACCCTCTCCCGTCTTTGGCTGTACTGACAACAGGACACCCTCTCCCGTCTCTGGCCTAGTGTACTGACAAAACGCGGACACCCTCATCCCGTCTCTGGCCTGGTATGACAACAAAGCGGACAGCCTTCTCAGTCTCTGGCCCTGGTACTGACAAGCAGCGGCCACCCTCCCGTGTTGGCCTGGTATGACAACAACAGGGACCCTCCCGTCTCTGACATTATAAAGAGAACATACTTCACGTGGGTCAAGCCCCTTTCAGGTGCTCCAAGTAAGCCTTGGCATTGAGGAAGATCATCTCGCAGTGCAGACAGACGTGGTCGGCGGGATCGCGGAAGAACACAGCAGGGTCCTCCGCGGCGAGGTTCTGTTGAACACGGCGACCAATGTCATCAGCTGGCCTTCAATTCGATTATAGAACGATGTTTGCAAGAAACTAGAAGCCTTGAGGCTGGTAGAAAGCACCAGCGCAATGTTGAGGAAGGAGTTGTCACAGTAAAGTACATCATAATAAGTAAATCAAGTGAACAGGTAACAACGACGCTCAATGAACAACTCCGAGTGGCGGAAAGCAGCCAGTTGACGGCAAATACACGTGAACGTCAGTTTTCGTGACTATCAGGTTTACCCTACAGCACGTCACGGCGGATTGCTCCGGCCCGGGGAGTGCCGTCAGTACCTGTTCCTCCTGTTTCCGCAGCTGCAGGCCATCGCCCTCACTCTTCATCTTGTCGAGCAGAGCAGCGACGGCGCCCAGCCCTGCCGCCTCGTCTCCTGCCAGCCGGCCGCGCAGTCCGTACAGCAGGTTCTGCAGCGTGTCGACTGCATCGTGCACCGAGTCCAGCTGCTGGGTCTGCTCGCTCGACTCGCTCGACTCCGGCACACTGGGGAACGACTCCGGCTGCGAGGCGGGGAGACAGGCTAGGCTGGTGACTGGGGTTTTAGGGCGCACCCAATGCCTGTGGTCATTTGGCGCTCAAGACAGAGACTAATTAGTACACCGAGGATAGAATGTAGGCTGCGGGAAGACATACATATAGACTCAGTACACCGGGAAAGACAACAGCGGGGCGGACATATACACTCAGTACAATGGGGCAGTGAAGGAGACAAACTGTCTGATTTAAGAAAAGATCCACCAGATAAGGTAGAAGGGCCCGCAGATGATGATGATTTGGGTTCAAGGGCGCCTCAACTATTAAGTTATTTGGCGCCCATAAAGGCCCCGCAGACAGAAAAGATCACAGGTCTCCTGCACTGAAGACATCAACATAAAACAGCGTCACACAAACCAAGACACGGACACACCCGTCTCGACAAGCGCATGAGAACGACCAGCCTAGGGCCCGGCAGAATACCAGAGCATATTCTGCTCAGTACCCACTGCCTTCCCTGCCCTCCGCAGCCAGTCCGCCCCGTCAGCAGCCTACCTTCTGCTCGCACTTGGCGATGATCTGCAGCAGCGTCCGGTACAGATCCAGTGTCAGACCGCCTTCAGTCTGCTCTCCGAACCCGTCCTGCGGGCCGCCCTTGATCGGCGTGTACGTCACCCTCGGCACGTGCGGACCGGCCGTCTCCAGCTGCTCCTGCAGCGCCCGGTTAAACTGGGTGGCGCGGTCTGCAGCCGCGGCGCCCGGCCTCACCGGCACGCCAACCACCACGACACGCGTCAGGCCGTCGGCGCGCAGGTCGCGCAGCAGCGGCAGCAGCGGCGTCACGGCCGCCGCCGCCGACCACGTGCCCGTCTCCGTCTCCAGACAGCCGGCGCTGGCCAGCAGGACGAGCGTCTCCGCGGCCGACTGGCGGACCGCAGCGCGCACCCAGTGGCGGAACTCGACCGAGCTGAGCGCGGCGTCCGGACGCGACACGAGTCGGATGCGCTCGGCAGGGAGCGTCGTGCCGAACGCGGCGCGCGACTCCTGCTCCCGGATGTAGACCTGCACGGCGGACAGTGTCTCGTCGCCCAGCAGGAGGTAGGCCACCTGACGGATGGCGGGGCAGGCAGAGTCGGTCAGCCACACCGCTACACGCATTCAGCAACGTTCAACGGGTGACAGAACCAGAATAAGAAAACAAACAACGATGAATTGCCTTGATCATGCAAACAAGCCAGAATTACAGCAGTTTTATCACTATTTCAACAGCTGCAAATCCTCGGATAAGCCGGAACAAGAGGCTCACCGTCGGGTACCAGAAATAGACCAAGGCACAATTCACGGTGTTTTGCGAGCGTCCTACACCGACCACCAAAGTGGAACAGCAGCAGCTCGGTACTATAATACCTCAGACTTGGACGTGGCAGCACCGCTTCCTCCATCCGCCTCTGCCTTGGCGGCCTTGACGAGAGCGTTGCCGATTCCGTTGAGGCCGGCTTCCGCTGGGTCGGTGCAGGCGGGGTCGAAAACCTTCTTCAGCTGTGCCACCACAGCGACCTCCCACTCCAACGCCTTCAGCATCTCTCCCTGACGTCAACAAACATTGCTGTCAGCAATCAGCATAGTGAATAATAACCACGTACTGACAAGCACATTGCACACTCACATTCTTGCACAGAAACAATGCCATTGTACGATAGAACAGGCCCAACTGACAACAGTATGTTGAATATCGTATCCCAATACAAACCCAGCACACTGCCTGCACTTAACCACGGCTATAAACAAGTACGGCGTTGGTCACAGCCAGGACTGCGGAGCCGGAGTCGTCATCAATTTCTGAATTATTACATCGAGTCAAGTTTCCACCTGTAGCCGGCGTCTGAATCAGATTCGGTTAAATGCAGCATGTCAACTCCCCCACCTAGCAACAACCAAGCACGGCGACCGGCTCGTCCGGTCAGCAGCACACCCATCAACACTCAACTGCAAACTGAGTCGTCACAGCGTGTAATGAACTCCCGCGAGAAGCTGTATCTGCCGAGTCAACCAGCTTGTTCACAAATCAGCCTTGACCAACACTGGGCCGAAAAGTATCCCGTAAGTCAGTCCTAACCCATGAAGAAGCGAGCACTGAGCACCCTGTCTACATCCAGCTCACCCAACCTAAACCTAAACCAAACAGCAGCCTCGCGTCACCGCGGCGGTGTCCGACCTGTCGTTTCAGATTGTCATGCAGCTCATAGTTGCTGGCCGGCTGTCCCCTCTTCATGACGATGTTGCTGCTGTCGAGCGTCTTCTGCTCGAGCTTCAGCTGGTGCAGCTCGCCAGCCAGTCGGTCGCGGCGGTCCACGTGTTCGCGATGCTGCGCCGTCAGGGCTTTGATGGCGGCGGGAGGGAGAGCGGCCACACCCTTACCGCCCTCTGTGGCGACACAAACACGCAGCGTCACAACAGGAACACACCCTGACCGCAGCGTCACAACAGGAACACACCCTGACCGCCCTCTGTGGCGACACAAACACGCAACGTCACAACAGGAACACACCCTGACCGCCCTCTGTGGCGACACAAACACGCAACGTCACAACGGGAACATGCCCTGACCACCCTCTGTGGCGACACAAACACGCAGCGTCACAACAGGAACACACCCTGGCCGCCCTCTGTGGCGACACAAACACGCAGCGTCACAACAGGAACATGCTCAGTAGAGTGGTCCAAATTTCAAAACGCCGAAAATGTTCTGCTCCTGAATGCTGCCCCTAATTCCTTACACCAATATGCATATCTATGCATAATTTTGGAATGATCAGAAAACATCTTAAAGTCGCAACAAAATGTCCGTTTTTGTGCACATTGAGTGTGAGCGGTGAGTATGAAGCAATAGGGTCAGAGCAGCTGGGAAGGACGGGTAGCCAACTGGTAACAAGCCATTCGCTAGTAGTTGGCTTGTCGATTGGATATCCCTTCGATTGTTTCAGACATTATGCACGAGTAGTATTCCAACACTCACACATTCGGGCAAAAATAACAAAAAGGCGAAACAAAGATGTATTAAAATACAAATGACGTACTCCTTAAAGTAAATGTTTCATCTTTCTCAAAGTTGTCAAATATAAGCCCGTTGTAGACAAAATATGAAGAAGTGCTGCTGAAAACAATGGTGATATTTGTTTCCCGAAAAGTCACTTGACTTTACAAAATAAGCTTTTTAAAGGGAATGTTTCACATTAACATAAGATTTGAGTTGAGATGGCCAAGTTGTTGGAATTCCTTGAAGTAAGTCATTGAGAATTTAAAACACCCACAGAGGTCTAACTCGAAGTAAATTTGAGTTTGGTTTTGACATCTGCAAAAATAATGGCTAGTGTATTAGGGTAGCGCTTAAAAGCGATTCCGTCATCCTTTTTATCAAATGTTTGAATGAAAGTAGACTTAGTTTACATTTGGCTATACATTAGCATACACTATCATACATATTGCAGGTGAAGTTTTTTCTATTTTCAAAATTCCTTCATAGACGGTCATCGAGCCCAAATAACTAAGACTTATGTTTTATGAAAATTGAGCACTGATGTGTGAGAAACAATGTAGAATTCAGTTGTTCGGGAGCAGATTACTTCATATTTGCACAAAAGCGGCGTACATTGACAACTTTCAGAGAAGTGATAACTTTCCTTTAAGTAGGGACAATGAGTTATATTGAGGTATAGAAAGCTATAGAGAATAGACACAATCTTTGTAGAAATTTCTGGCCACTTGAATACATACAAGTCTGTTGTTATCGTAATAGCAGCATGTGATCCATTCAAGGTTCGAGAAATATTAGTCGTTTTTCTCCCAGGACTAACTTTCTTGGAAGTAAGTTGTCCTGAAGCTGTCAGCCAATCAGCAGCTGTACCAGCCTGGATGTTTTGAACCATAACCATAACGTATTCGGGAGTAAGAAGGCCACTTGGCCTGATGGTCCCGTTCTCATCGAGCTTGGGTACAGGTTGATCAGTCAGGAATATTGAAGGGATGCATGCCCAGTGGACATCCAGACGGGACTTGAAACTGGTTCAAGGATGAGGCTAGGACGACGTCGAGGGAGAGGTTCCAGTCGTGCACGACCTCAACAAAAGCAGTGTCTTCAATCGAACCTCGATTGTTGGCCAGTTCTTGTCAATTCCACTGGTGTCCACTCATTGCCCTTTGAAGTGCCGTGCTGGTTGAGAGAGAAGAATTCTCCCGATTGACAGGTCCAGCTCAGAGTGCAGTGATTTGGAATGTTCTGATCATTCTCCCGACGTCTTCTGAATACAGCGAGGGCAGGTCAGCAGTTTGAGACGGCTCGGGGGTACGGTCTGTCTCTCATCTGGGATGAATCGCTAGCTCGCGCTGTAACTCGTTGAGCGACTGGCTATCATGATCATCTTTGTTTAATGGGCACCAGATGGAAGCAGCGTAACTCAGGTGTGGGGTTGACCGAAGCGATCTATGTGAAACACAGGGGAAGGTTTACTCTATTCGATGGCTTGGAATGACCTTGCGTATCAGTCAATATTTGCATGCTTTTAGCTGCTGCGTAGCTGCTTGCCTCGCAACTTGAGGTCAGTTCAATATAGATGTCCAAGTCTTTCTCTGAAAGAAGTCCCAGTGGGACTCCCCAAGCGAGAATTTTGTTTTTCACGGGTATGACCTTCAATTATGAATCGTGCGCACTTCTAGGTATTGAATGGCATCAGCCAAGAATCGACCAGGATGTGACAGCGTCAAGATGCTTGGAGCGCAAATGGTTTCCTCCTTTGCACATTCCGGTAAAATCTTTGGTGCGTCAGCGAATAATTTTTGACTGACCTCACGAATGTCTGGCAATGTTATGATGTAAAGAGTGGTGAATCACGTCGGTCCGAGGTACTGACCCTTGAGGAGCACAACCTTGTGACTGTGATACGGACGAGGCTACTACCCAGGATGACGTACTGGAGCTTGAGTCGGATTGTCAGGAAGGATCGATCCAGTGAGATGTGACGGATACACCACACGCGCTCAGTTTGGTCAGGAGGCGCTCATGTGGGACTGAATCGAAAGCTTTGCGAAAGCTTTGGCAAACTATAAATAAAAATGCTTAAAAACGGCTAAGTTTTTGGAAAAACGACCTTAGAAATTTAAACATTTCAAGAATGGCACAGGATAATGGCTATCTCAGTTTAAAACCAATACAAATATGAAACATTCCTTTAGGCATTGGACGACGCTCCTCTTCGACTACTGACATCCTCCAAAGTCGAACCAGCTCCCGAAATCGAGGTGAGATAACCGGATGAGGATGGCGGAGGACGTATATGGCGCGGCGGATAGATACATTTGTTAATGTCATTGATTCGGATGATTGGTTAATCGAATGATTGGTTGATTGGTTGATCAGTCGAATGTCATTGATTCGTCATTGATTCGGAAATTAATATCAACCAGTTTAAAAAAGGTTCGATGAATGGCAAACTAACAGCTCGCGGGTAACAACTCGTAGGCTGAGAAAGGCGCAACATTGCTGACAGCTACGCGGGGTACAAACTCGTTAAGGCTGGAAAGGCGCTAACATTGCTGAAGCATCGCGGGTAACAACTCTCGTATGACTGAGAAGAGCGCTAACATTAAACTGCTCGCGGAGTACAAGTCGTAGGACTAGAAAGGCGCTAACATGACTGTTGGTACTCATAAGGAGGAAAACAATATGTCAAAAAGTGCTTTGGCTATCGCTGGAGTCATAGTAAGCCAAGAACACACGACAAACGGCGAGGCACATACTGGTGTAGTGGCGTGTAATAGTGGTTTGTCTGCGTGATGACGGAGGAAGCTTACCTAACGCCTTCTTGGCAGCGTCCGGCATGTCTATCAATCCCATCTTCTGTTTGGCTTCCAAAACGAGATGGTTCCATTGCTTGGCCAGCAACTGTCGAGTAACCACATGGTGAGTTCCTCAGTATCATGGGTGGCAGACATCGCAGTCAAAGTGGATCACTATCTCCTCTTCTGCGTTGCGATAACGTGATCAGGTTTCTCGCTCAAAAGTAACGCGACTGCTTGGACTCCAGCCCAGGCTACCAGCAGAGAGTCTGGGCCAACTACCAGAGCACCGCAAAGATATTGGAGCTTCAAATTTGACCAGTAAGGCGCCGTAGTTGGCGATGAATGAGCGAGCGCGAAGGAAAAGCTGAATTTCAACTTGATCGGACAAGTAGCTTCTTAGATACAAATAAGGATGCGCACGTACGCACGTGCAAAGGCACCTAACCCCTGACAATTTCAGAAAGTGGCGGCTGAGAAGTCCCTAACCACACACCAAATTTGAACACAATCGGCAAAGCCATTCTCGAGATATAGAAAAGAAGTATGCACGTGCACACGTGCAGAGACATCCCTCCCATGACACCTCACTTGTGGAAAGGCAGCGACTGATAGGTTCCCAAAGGCCCAGCCACACACCAAATTCGAACTCAATCGGCTCAGCCATTCCTGAGATATAGAATAGGGGTGCGCACGTGCAGAGGCAACCCATTCGACTTGGGGGAAACTGGCGGCTGAGAGGTCCCTAACCACACACAAAATGTTAATACTATCGGCTCAGCCGTTCCTGAGATATAGAATAGGGATGTGCTTGTGAGCACGTGCAGTCACCCCACCCCTGAGTTGTGGGAAAGTGGCGGCTGAAAGGTCCCCAACAACATACCAAGTTTGCACACAATCGGCCCAGCCGTTGCGGAGTTTTAGCGATAAAACACTTTTCAACACCGCTCACGCGGCACGCGCCACGCGCAATGGCAGTCACCCACAGGAGTCGGCACTGGTCTCAAACAGGGTAGGTTGGCTGGTGCTCCTCAGCAAAGAAGACCGCTTGTCAATCGGAAGTGCGGTTGCATAGATATTAGTTTCTCAAAAGCGTCACCACGGGTCGGGTCGCTTATACTCAGATTTGTTTTCCCACATACCCCATATACCACGGAAAGAGAAGCGAGGCGCTCACTCGTAATCACACAAGGTTAGAGGGATACAATGCTTACACGACAACTCTAAAGGTTTCCACATTATGTTGTGGCCGTGGTAGGAGACAAGATTGTAAAATCTACCGACAGCTAATACGTGGCTGTATACCAAAACAAAAATCAACTTCAAGTACACTCAAGCATCTCACACGTTTGCCAAAATCAGACCAACCTTTTCACGTACCCGGAAATATTTCTTGTTGACTCCTGGCTGCTGCCGCTTTTTACAGTCTGCCATCTCCAGCTTCATATTCACCAGCTCCTGAGTAAACCAAGGCTTCTTCTTCCGAATCTCAGCCAGTTCTGTCGAACCGAAAACAAAACGGAACAGGTTTCTAGGATTGCTTTGCAGCTGTGATGCAAAGTGGAAAATTCAGGCTAAAAGTAAGCATACAAAGTGGGAAATGCGGGCTACAAAATGCGCATAAAGCGTGGCTAATTCAACCAAAAGACATATGCACTCAGCTTTATAAATACCCAATTACCCGCTAACCAGAATTAGTTATGATTTATTATAATTCTTACCCGTCTTTCCCTCCTCAGGCCATCCCCATCACTACCTTCATAAATCAGTATTATGATTTGAATTATTCAATACTGACATTACAAATAAGAAGTGGAAAATTAACAGTAAAACAGATAAAGGAGGAAAATATTGCTTAGCGAGCAACTATCGAACAAACACATGTTCAATTCCTGATTTCAAACAGGTGACACTTTCCACCCAAATTTGCAAATGTCAGGACACTGGATGATGATGTGATGATGATTTGGGTTTAAGGGCGCCTCAACTGTAAAGTTATGTGGCGCCCATACGGAACTGCACGTGACCACGCGCCCACACCACAAGACTCAACGCAGCAGCCAGCAAACGAACGTCGCATTCAAGCCAACACAAAGCACGGTACGCAAGCTAGGTGGAGCGGGCGAAGACTTTGTTTCATTATCATACATCTTTGTTTCCGTCACGCAATGTCAGCCTAACAGCAAATTCGTCACGTCCAACAGTGAATTACCAGCAGGCTGTGACTTGGCCAATGGTACAGACACAATGATGCGTGTCTGCACTAGTGATGTTATTTTCCCAAAATTTCCGGGCCAAAACCAATCCAAAACCGAACAGGAGGCATGATTTAGTTGACCAAATATTGACCGATTTTGGTTGAGGCCAAAACTGTCCAAGATTTGACCGATTTTCAAATAGTATACTTATTTATACACACTGGTAAAAATAGTTTTGTTAACATCATATCATAATTCATAAAACGCACGTGTATAGTTTTTAAAAAGACATTAAAATTGTGAAAAAGGAACTAAATACATTTGCAAAGCAAAATAGTGGATGCCGCCAGCAAAACCAAAGACATTTACATTAATTGATTGAATTTAGATCAAATTGTGTATCAATTTGCTGGATAAAAATAAGAATGCGTAAAAATGGGAAAAAAAGTGAATTATTTCAGATTAAGCTGACCGATAAGCGTCCACAAATTTATAAGCCTGACCGATTTTTTTTCGTCACACAATTTTTTCGGTAACAAATTTTTTGGTAACCGATTGACACCACTAGTCTGCACCGTCCTCAGGAGTCCTTAAAGCTTTTGCACTAATCTTCTATATATATTTTGTGTGTGTGTGTGTGTGTGTGTGTGTGTGTGTGTGTGTGTGTGTGTGTGTGTGTGTGTGTGTGTGTGCGTGGTGCGTGCGTGCGTGCGTGGTGTGTGTGTGTGTGGTGTGGTGTGGTGTGTGTGTGTGTGTGTGTGTTGTGTGTGTGTGTGTTGTGGGTGTGTGTGTTGTGTGTGTGTATGTGTGTGTGTATGTGGTTGTGCGGTGCGTGGTGCGTGTGTGTGTACTAGTTCGCGTGCGTGCGTGAGTGTGTGTGTTTATGTGTATGTCCTGCCACCAGGTCAGTTGCCGGAAAGCTGCTGACCTTCGCTGACCACCTCCTCGCTGGGCAGCTTGTGCGGCGGCAGGCTGGGTGTCGTCTCGGCAGTGGCAGTGGCGGCGGCGGCCGGTGGCGCCGTCTGGTCACGGGGCGCCGTCGGCACCTCTGTCAGCTGGCGCGCCGGCTTCTGCTGTCTCCGACGCTCGATCTCCCGCAGCACCGTGTCCGAGTCGATCCGCTCCGAGACACCGGCCGCCGGCACACTGCCACACACACACACACATACAGACGGTCACAGACGTCACTGCTGTGGCCAGGCCGGCACACTGACACACACCAACACATACAGACGTCACCGCTGTGGCCAGGCCGGCCGCCGGCACACTGCCACATACACACATACAGACGACAGACGGTCACAGATGTCTGACTGCTGATTACACCATCCACCCGGACATACAGTCACTGGGCGAGCCGATGCACTTGCAGCTCCAGCCTCCAGCACATAGGGTGCGCCCGGACACTCCACGGTAGGATAACTGGCTAAATTCAATTACTTAGATGTCAGGGACGTACGAGTTTACCTGTGACAACTTAATGTATGCTAACAGACCAGAATAAAGGTGTCCCTGCCCAGAGTTATGGCATGTTTTATTGAAAAGTTGTCGGCACACCCACCTCATACCAGCGGCCGGCGGCTGCGGCTGCGCCTGCAGGTACATGGGCGCACCCGGAGGCGCGTACATCGGCTGGCCAAACGGCTGGTTCATACCCTGTTGAAAGGTGACGCAGTGTCACAACACATGAGGTTGGTTAAACAAACACAACACAAGATTGACGACATACAAGTTGGATATATCTCGAACTGCTGCTGTTGCTGCTGCTGCTGATGATGATGATGACGATGATGATGATTGGTGTTTTAGGGCGCTCCGACAGTGAAGGTCACATGACGATCTCTAACTGAGTTTTCGCTGACCCGTATCTTGTGACTCCCGTAACCTGACGATCGTACAAATGTGAAAATCGAAATCAGCGCCAGGGATACCCTGATACGCCATTTTGAGCGAAATATGAGAGCGTGTGGTATACATTTCCACCCTTTTCTTGTTGATTTGTCCTGAAATTGCCCACATACCGTTGCTGAGATGCATATCAACACCTAACAGCGATTCGCACCACAGGTAGGACTCACCGGCACCATCGGCATAGGGTACGGCATGGGCTGCGGCATGTAGGGATGCGGCGGGTGCGGCGCCGCGTACTGCATCGCAGGGTAGCCCGGCATGCCGGCCGGGGGCCCGTACCCGGCTGCAGGAGCCGCCTTGGGCCGCGACATAGCCAGCAGGCTGCGCTCACACATGAACAGCGAGACAACACACGCCAGTTTAAATCGGCCGCATGTATGAACGACGACAGATACTTTGCGGTTTTAACAGTATTTTCTGTACACAGAAACATACGGTATCTAAAACAGACCCCGGTAAACACTGAACCGATGGCAGAAACATTCCATAGTTTAAACAGACTCCACTCCACCCTGAAATACCGACATTAACAGACAGCGAGTCACGCACAAGCCCGACAGCCCTGACTTTATGTACAAACACCTGACATTTCCCGAACTGCGACGTTACTCACTTCCTGCCCCAGGGCGGCGAGCGACTCCTGGTCCTGGTGCGGCGGCGCCTTGGTGTCGGACTCCTGCTCCAGCCGCGCCGTCTGCCGGGCGGGCTGCGATGGTAGCGGGGGCTGCGTACGCGCCGGTGCCGGCCCGGGCTGCGACTGCGCCGGCGCGGCGATCGGCTCCGGCTGCTGCGGCGGGCGCGGGGCCGCCGCACGGGGCTGCGCCGGCCCGGGCTGCGCCGCACCGGGCTGCGACTGCGGCTGCGGCTGTGTCGCACGTGAAGCTGACGCTCCGGACTGGGGCTGTAGCGCACCAGACGCATGGGGCTGGGACTGCGCTTCTCGCCGGCTAGGTGGTGGGAGGACTCTGTGCCGGGCGGCGGCAGGGGGTGAGGCGATATCTCCTCCCTCTCGGGCATCCCAGGCGGGCCTCGTGGGCCGCACCTACCCCGCCGGTTGTTGTTGCGCCTCCTGCGCTGCTGTCCCTGGTTGTTGCGGTTGCTGCCGGGCCGGGCAGGGCCGACGTGCCGCAGTGAGGAGCCTCCTGCCGCTGGCGGGGCCACCAGCGCCTCCTCCTCCTCGCCACCGGCTCCATCCAGCTGCTCGTCATCAGAGCTGAGGGGACTCAGACTGGCGGCGCTGCTGACGCTCTGCAGGTCGCTGTTGCCGCGGTCTGCGCTGGCGCCGCCCAGCCCGTCCAGACGCGACAGCTCCGGGATGATGTGACTGAATGGCACGTGATGCCGACCGGCCCCGGCCGCCCCCTCCCCATCGCCGCCGCCGGCCGGCTCTGAAGACTCCGGCTCGCAGCGCTTCAGGATACTCTTCTTGGGCTTGGCATCCAGGTTGATGCTGCCCAGCGAGGTCGAGACGGGTGTCTCTTCGGACTCCATGGTGCAGAGCAGACCAGCAGCTCAGTCTCTATGCAGAGAAATAGGCTGAAAGGATGAACAGGCGGCTGGGTGGGTTATTATAATTCACACCAGAAACAGGGCAACACTGCACACTAAGAGGTCGGGACACCAAAATAATCAGGCAGATAATTGAAGCAAACACAAGGTATCAAGGGCACCTGGATTCTGATTTCTGAGTAGCAATGGCATCATATTAAAACATTGGCTTGACCGACATCAGGCTACAATGATATAGCCTTCACTAATCAAGACTGTCCTATGATATACAAAGATATGGGCACTGAATAGACTTTGTTCACAACCCAGCCCACAACCGAAACCTAAATCTAACAACCTAAGCTTTTATTTTTTATAACCATTTCAACATTTTACATACAATGGAAAAGCATATGTGATCCAAGTATACCACATTTACAGTATGCCTGGTATCATAGTCACTACACCCCTGGCGCAGCAGCTCACTGCTCAGGTGAGGTGATTCATCCAGATTCAGCAGTTATCTGAACTAAATGCAACATATTTCCTTCAAAGACTTATCTTGAGTAAAATATAAAACCAGACATAACAAAATCCTAGCATTTTCATGCTATAAGTGGTGTTATCACCCATCAACACCAATCCAATGTGTATTGGTGTTTATTGGTGGTGTACAGTTACACCACTGGCACAAATAATAGCATAGAAAGCCCAGTGTTTTGACATGTCCAATGTTGATGTTATGGTAGTTTGCAATAACCCAGCAATGTCAAATTTATATAGATGAACCAATCCTTTTCCCTAAAAATTGAACTTTGACTTAAAAAATAAAAAATGGGTTACCATTAGACCCTGGTAACAAGTTCAAGTTGGTAACTTGATACAAATTTTGTTACATTGATATAGAAAGTGCCTGAAAGGCAGAAACCCTTTGTTTTGACCCATGGGAGTTGGGACTAATACATTTATTAGTCAGTAGCTTTTCTCTATCCTTATCCAAGCTTTGCTTATGATAAACTTGAAGCAAAACCATATTTCATAGCGGCCAATTCACATTTAAGACTGAGCTATCATCACCTATAACTGACCACCTATAGGTAGCTACACTAAATTTGCTAGTAGATATCTTGCCAGAATAGTGCCCTTGGCCTCCCTGGTTCAACTCAGTGATGTTACAACTCAAATTAACAAAGGAAAGTTAATTAAAATTAAGACAGGTTAGAAATAAAATCAATACAATGCAAAATGAAGCATGCATTTGGTACTAAGTATCTGGAAAGCATTTATTTCCATTCAATGATTATCACTGATAATTTATTTCATACATGTATTTGGCATCTACTCAGCAAGGGAAAATTGCCCAATAAGTACCTAAGTATCACTCCAGGGGCTGCGGGTTCAGGGGGTGCAGGGTGTGCAGTTGCACACCAAGAAAACCTTGAGGGGGTGCAAAACACCTATTTTGCCTCCAGGAATTCAGGGGGCCTCCAGGAATTCAGATGGTGCAAAATTGGTGTTTCACACACCCTCAAGATTTTCAGGGTGTGCAACTGCATGCCCTGCACCCCCTGAATCCGCAGCCCCTGTATCACTCTTCAGAGTGTTGGGCATCTCAATCTTCAGGAAAAATGATACATTTGCATTGGCTTCTTTGCTTGAGCTGAAAATCAGTATATTACATATTTTGGTATACCTCAAATCAAGCATGACAACGGTGGCAAAGCAATGCTATTTCTATTGAGAATGCAAGATACACAGAAATTCAAGCTAAAATGACAGCAAATGATCAAATTATAAAAACAGATCAAGATATGGTCTATGGACATCGACATCCGAAAAGACGTCTAAGCTCAGTTTGAGTTCATTAGTATACGTAAGCATAAGTACTTTCACGTTGTTTTCATAAGGACTTAGTGGTGTGAGTCAGAAGCCAACGCAGATACCTTAATATTCAATATTCAGTGTTTTCTTGACCAGAATCTCTTGCCGGTCCCCTCCACAGAACACGCACGCAGAGCTTGTGATGGACAACTCGTCAAGGATAAAGAAACTTACTTAAATTACTGATGATGAAGTAAAAAATGTCTTTCTGTGCCGTTGATGTCACACTTTCCTGTGACGTCTCGACCAATAGAAAGACGACATAACAGACGCTTGTGTTGAAAGGGTACAGTTTATGGAAACCGAATAACTAGGCTTTTTACTAAACATTTTTTGCTACAAGAACACGGTTTGTCTTTTTCATAAAAATGAAGTGTTTCAGCTTTAGTGAGTACATTTTAATTTTTCATTGAATTCGTTATAATGTGTCATAGTGCAAAGATACCAAGACACAAATAAATGTTCCAATGACATCACGCAAACCCTGCCTCGGCAGATAGTATTTTACCAATAAAACTACCAGAATCACTTCTGGTGTTTACACGACCCGACCCGACCGTAACACTTTTCAGCTTATATCTTTGGAATACCGTATCTGATGGATAAGCAGTATTCACCATATGATAGCCCCATTCAATCAGTTATGTGATTGGCATGTTTCGTCTCATGTGATAGGTCAGCATCGCACGCACCGCGTTAGGGGTGTCGTGTGACCTAGATCGCCTCCGCCTCTGGGTAGACTGCAGCTGGACGCGTTAGGTGGCGCCACGGCCGCAGTGACAGGCGGCGCCACCGTCGCGGACTCTGCGGCCGCCAAGGCTATAGAACGCGGCCGCCGTGCCGGCGCCAGAGGTGACGTCTGTGACCGTCTGTATGTGTTGTGGGACAGAGCACTTCTCTCATTATCGACATACAGAGAGCACATGCCAAGACTGTCCTATCTTCGGACGCGTCACGGATTTCAGGTGGCGCAACACCGCCGGGCACCTCAGCTGACGGCCGGGTATTTCGGGAGCGACTCACCGACACGAGCAGCACGCGACGCGAGCGCTGTGCGGGAGAGGATTCTGAACATTACACCATCTCGGCCCGCCGACGTTTTAAGATTTGCTCTCCGTACAATGGTGACAGCAGGCGGTGTGAAGGGAACCCTGTGCCCCTCAAGACGGACTCAAGCTTTCCAGCTGCCAAGTGACATCGCAGTCTGGAACCTCGTTCTCCGTGACGGTGCGCACCTCTACGCCAAGCTTATCGGTAGGGTGCTGACCCCTCTGGACAAGTCATCGTCCAGCAGCATCGTCCCAAGTGCTCAACTCTGCCCGGCAACATCATCTGCCTGGGGCCAACTATCAGCTGCACTGGATCTGCAACGGCAGCCTGCCCGACATCGCACGGCCGACCAGCCTATGCCGTGCGACGATCACTCAACACCTCTCGAGTGATTGTGTCATCAAGTTCAAGACAATAACTGTGAATTTTAAAGACTATCGTTCTTTAAAAAAGGTAAATCAATATATAAATCAAGCAAAAAGTTAAATATTGAAAACTGTTGTGAAATTTTCTGCTTCTGTGATGAGCAAGAAAAACGCAGAAGAAAATGTGATTTTGTTTCTTCGCTTTGATTCAGAAGAAAGGTGTCACCAAGAAAGCGAAAAGCAATTTCTTGAACTTTTTGTTATTTTTAGCCTGTGATTCAAGAAAGAAGAAAACAATCAAAATATTGAGTACAAACATTCCGAGCCCAAGCAATCTCTACTGAAATATGATATAGTGAACTTTTGTTATTTTTCGGGAAAACAAAGTGAAGTGCGTGAAAAATGTAATATTTGTGCTGCACTGTGCCATCTGTTTTTCCGCCCAACACCTCGTGGCAGTGTGCCTCGTGTGTTGTGGTCGTGCAATTGTTTGTGTTGGTTGCTCCTTCTAAATTTGGCGGAAGTTTGCATTTGTAAGTGCAATCTTCTCATCATAATTTTATATTTGGCACTTCGCAATGTCATATTTGACATATTAAAGTAAACGGCATTCGCCTCAGGTATGAAACATTCAATTACGTGTTATATCGTGATTAATTCACTGAAATTTATTTGTCTAATGCCGGCCAGAGTAGCAGAGACGGGCGGAGTTCCCGAAGACGGTCCTGCCAGAGAGCAGTTGACCCGTCTAGCCGTAAGCCCCACGACCTTGACGGGCTACAGCGAGGCGTGCCTGGCAATGGTCTTTGTCTATAAACGTTAAGGCCTATTCCAGCCACCGTGGCAGGTTTAGAGGTGTAGATTTGTCACGACTTCACTACTTTTATCTTTCATACCATTTGCAATGCCCACGTCTCAATTTACTCTCCGCATGTCCAGGCGTTTTGCTCTCTTTGCTGTGGGTTCGCTTCGGTTCCTACGCTTCCCTTGGGGGGTAGGGAAGATATGTGGGACAGAAGCACTTCTCTCATTATCAATACAGAGAGCCATGCCAAGACTGTCCATACTCTCGGAACGCGTCACGGTTCCCCGCCGTGGCGCAAGACCGGCCGGCACCTAATCCGCTGACGGCCGGTTTTCGGGAGCAGCCTCACGAAAGAAGCAGCACGGCCGCGAGCGCTGTGCGGGAGAGGATTCTGAATACACATCTCGGCCCGCTCGGACGTCTTTAGATTGCTCTCCGACAGTGTGCATGTGGCAGTGTGCCGTCGTGACACTGTCATCAGCACTGGCGGCAGTGGCGACGGAGTCGGCTGCTCTAGCTGCGCCGGCACGTGTATGACAATCACGGACTCGCTCGTCCCACGCCGATTTAGGCGTCCCTGGTACACCATACTTTTGTTCGACGTTTGTAATCCATAAAGCGATTGTTGAGCTTACAGCTATTCGCGCACATTTTACCGACGTAAAACGCTCGTGTCGCTCGTTGCTAAATCAATGTCTTTATTTTTCCAGAAAGTAGGAAGTGCCGTCAAGTGCAACAGGAGGAATACACTTGCTTGTTATCTTAGCTATGAAAACATGAACTAGTCTCACTTTTTACCCTGCAGTAACGCATAGCGGGCCCCAAAACACCGGTATCGATAACCAGACGCTATAAATGGAAGAGAACCTGGCGTGATGAAGAGCATTGGCACGCCCGTTGTTTTGATTTCCGCGTATCTGCCGTGTTCTTCAGTCATAACTCCGGCCTTTCACCACAAAACGTCACGAGACACGGCACATCACAACATCAACAAAATAGACTACAAAACCCAATCACTATCAGTTCGGGCATGGGGACAAACTACAATTAAAACCACTACCAGCACTATCCTGTACGGTTTTGACCAGAACAAATATAAAAAACATTCACATTTTATCGTGGTTATGTCAAGACCACGCGGGGAAATTCTCCGCATTATCCTTCAGCAGCGAACGTGTAGCGACACTGGCGCACGCCAGGATACCCAAGTCATGTCGGCGGCTATAAAACATCAATACGAACAACACCAACGCTAACATAACAACCGCTAGCCGCAGCAAGTTAACAACGATAGCTCGCCAAGACACCAACAGCAGCGACACCAACGGACTATAACAACAGCGAGAGCAGCGGAGGAGAGTCAGCCGTTGCAGCAGCTGGCCTGCTCAGAACCTGTGTGGTACCACTGCACGCCAGTCAACAGGCGACCAGACGGGCCACACCTGACCGCCGTCAGGGACTCTGACGGGACCCTTCTGTCCGACGCGGAGACAGGTCGACGGCAGAACACGGCCACAGACGACACGACGGGCCGGGGAGACGGCACATTCGGCAACAACCTGCGACGGAGACACAGCAAGTCCGGCGCTTCGGCATCTCTGATTGGACTGACTGGTCTCGACAACAGTAAGTGCAGGCACCGCTGAGGGTGCCGACCCGAAAGACATCTACAGCGGCAGAACGGGCAACCAGCAGCAGAGATAGTCGGTATTCAAAGCCGTCTTATATAGCCGCCTACATGCATACATATCGCAGCGTCCGCGGCAGGAAGGATAGACCACGATCCCACATAATTGAATCTACCTCAGCAAGCCTCATCCTACCCGAAGAAAACCAAAACGTGCGCTTCCGGACACACGGACACGTTTGTCAACCAACGACTCGCACGAGCGCGGACGTGAGAGTGACTCTGAAGTTTCTGAGTCAGCCATAGGGAGAACGCACGGTCAGCACGTCCCCGGTTCAACCCGCTGTTCGGCGAGCCTCGGTGCAACAGTTTTTAGATGACGTAAAGCTGCGCGGTGTTACAACTCAGACGGTGTTCAGACAGAGTTTAGACGGTGTTGAGACGGTGTTTAGACGGTGTTCAGACGGTGTTCAGACGGTGTTCAGACGGTGTTCAGACGGTGTTAAGACGGTGTTCAGACGGTGTTCAGACGGTGTTCAGACGGTGTTCAGACGGTGTTCAGACGGTGTTCAGACGGTGTAGAACTGAGCCGCCGCCGACGACTGCAGCTCGATCTGGCCCATTTTGAACTGCAGCCGCTGTATCCAGCTGAGCAGCAGCTGGTGGTTGCTGTGAGCCGCTGGCTGGGACGGACCGCCCTCCTGTCGGCCGCCCCCCGCCGCCGACTGCTGGGACGCACAGGTGGGCAGCTGGCAGCTGCCGTGGGCGGCTGGACTCTGCTGCAGACAGCTGTGGCCAGCCGGCTGCGACTGGCAGCTCTGCAGCCGTACGCTGAGGTGGCCCGGCAGCTGCGGGCACACAGAGAGACATACGTCACTGGATCGGACATTAGTGATGACACATTGCTGTTGGTGAAGCTAGGAGTTAGTGGCGATTCATTCTTAGCTCCCAAGCGCAACGCAATTACACGTAGTCATCCGAATGGATTTGTGATTGATTGTACACCTTCATCTTGACTCGGTTCCCCCTCCCCTCTCCCCCCAGCAGCTGGAGGGAGGGGTGTGGGCCGCCTCACCTGTTCATTGTAGGCGTAGAACACCTGGGTCCAGACGGGTAGCAGGCGGGCCAGCGTCGAGGCGTTACACTCCGCCAGCGCCTCCATCAGACTCAGGAAGTGCAGGTTTACCATCTCACCCAGCTGGCCACACAGAGAAGGGTAGTTAGTCCATCTCACTCTCAGCGACGGCCACATTTACACACCTGTGACGTCATAGGCGCCCAAAACGAGTCACAGTGAACACTGATGGTAGACAGTTAAAGAAGAAGACGTCTTATAATAGCCCCGAGTTGACCAATGCGATGTACCGATTGCCGAAAACACTGAAATAAATTAAAATCCCAGTCTTTGTAACAAAAAAAATAAAATAGAAGCACCACAAACTCAGCCTACAGAGCACTTAATATGAACTTTGCTGAAGTCCTGTATGCATGCTGGAGGTTTTGAGGCAGACACTATGTGTCAGTTGATTGCTTGCATCCGTGGGTAATTGGAGAATATCAAATGTAAAAACTGCCAAAGCATGCGGCGTGTCTGATCCTAAAGCCGCAAAGCTACAGATGGCAGCGGTTAATCTACTCTTAGAGTATTATATAAGTTAAAGAGGATAAAACAAGCTCCATATTGCTTCAATACTTATGTCTCTGTGACATCTCGTTTGGGTAATACAGGCCAAAGCAATTTACATAATTTTTAGATCACTGTATGTTAAAAGATGAGAAGTTGTCACCCACTTGACCTACCACGCGCGATTTATCCAAGGTACTCATCTGCTACGATACAATATGTACTATAAGCCATATAAGTTTATTGTATCTGTGGCTATGCAATGCATAATAGCCTAACATACGTACCACACGTGAATGTGAGACCAGCTGGAGTATACCAGGCGTCACCTTGGCCCAGAAGTCGGCCAGGATCGCCAGCGCGGCGGTGTGCTGCTCGTGCGCCGGCGGTGACTGGCCGGCCGACACCACCTCCAGGTACATGGTCCACAGCTGGCACAGGATGAACGCGTGGAACAGCGAGCTCATGTGCAGCACCGACGCCTTGCTCTGCTCGGCGAACCCGGCCAGGATCACCTGGATGTGGTCGGCGATGTGGCAGCTGGCGTCCAGCGGGACCGGCTGACACGTCTGATGACACAGAGAGGGTGACACATCTGAATCCGACACACTGACGGCTGGCGTCCAGCGGGACCGGCTGACACGTCTGATGACTACAGAGAGGGTGGACACAACTGGAATCCGACACACTGACAGCTGGCGTCCAGCGGGACCGCCTGCCACATATGATGACAACAAGAGAGGGTGACACATCTGAACCGACACACTGTTAACAGCTGGCCGTCCAGCGGGACCGGCTGACACGTCTGATGACACAGAGAGGTGACAACATCTGAATCCGACACACTGACAGCTGGTGTCCAGCGGACGTTGACACTCTGATGACACAGAGAGGGTGACACAACTGAATCCGAACACTGACAGCTGGCGTCCAGCGGGACCGCTGAACACATCTGATGACACAGAGAGGGTGACACATTCTGGAATCCGAACCACTGTACAGCTGGCGTCCAGCGGGACCGGCTGACACGTCTGGTGACACAAGAGAGGGTGACACATCGAATCGACACACTGACAGCTGGCGTCGCAGCGGGACCGGCTGACACGTCTGATGACACAGAGAGGGTGACACATCTGAATCCGACACACTGACAGCTGGGGCATTCCAGGACAGATCGACAAGCGAAAACCCCAAATCAACACCCTCCATCTCCAATTTCGATAAAACTCCGTTACAGGGGTTATCTGGGGCGCTGAATCGCGCTATGCGAGTTTCAGCTTGATTGGAGCCACGGTGTCGAGTATAGCCTCCGGCATTTTCGTGAGGGCACCTTGCATGACTTAGCCAATAAGCCAATAACTCCACAACAAATTATCCAGATTCCTAGAAACCATCATTTTCTGAATGGCAAATGAAGAACAATTCCCAGACACCAGTTTTTATTTTTGTTGTTGATTCTAATTAATGACTTTGAACCTTCGTGACCTGACCTGACCTTTAAAAGAGCGCGGTGAAAGATAATGTTGTTTATATTTTATAATATTCCTTTGGTGAAGCTGTCTTTGCACAGGATAAAAAAATTGGAGATAGTGTTTTCTATAAATGTGCTTTTTAATTGCTCAATTAACTCGTTTTTTCTCTATTTTTCACCAACACAAAATAATAATTTGTCCCATGATGGCACGAATGCGGCTTATGTGTCACGCGTAGGTTTTAAGGCTGCAATTTATAAGCCCCTCGAGATTAATTATAGTGAAATTATTGATTTAACCAGGTGAAAATGTTGCTCAGTGACTCTGCAAAGTCAGCTGAGGTCACCTGAGGTCACCAAGCGACATTTTACACAAACTCTTAAATATAATGTAGATAGAGACGGTGAAAATGTACATCCACTGTTGGGTTTGTTTCGTCGATTCTCGTCGCAGATATGCAACAATGACCTACCCTAAGTCACAAATAACCTTGACCAAAGGTCAAACTTTGAAGTTTGACGTAAACAGGTTACCACTTTACATTTTTCGGAAGCGCCTTGTAGGAGACTAACACGATGGTGTTAAAATTATATCTCTATATTTTATCTCCGAAGCGTTATTCACGAACATGTTGAAGTTGTTCGTTGTTGCTAATAAAAAAAACAGTTTTTCGTGCATAACTTTTTATTAATTAAAAATATAGCAATTTGTTAACACTATCGTGCTTGTCTTGTCAAGGCGCTTCGAAATATGGTACTGGTGACCTGGCTAAGTCAACTTCAAAGTTTGACCTTTCGCCTTTGAAAAATCAAAATTTACCCGGGTAATTTGGTAACCCAGGTAGGTCATGCTGCATATCGGGCGACACGAATCGACGATACAAACAAGTGGTGTAACTTTCACGTCTCTATTTATATTATATTAGGAGTTTGTGGCAAAATGTTCTGGTGGACCTCGATGACCTCAGCTGACCTTGCAGAGGTCACTGTGCAACAATTTCACCTGGTAAATAAACTCAACTTAACCTCGAAGTGACTTATTTTGCAACCTGAAACATTCCTGTGACACATAAGCCGCATTCAATGGCATCATGGAACAAATTAATCATTTTGTATTGGTGAAAAGAGAAATACGAGCTATTTGAGCAATTAAAAAGTACATTTATAGAAAACACATATCTTCAATTTTTATCCTGTGCAAAGACAGCTTACCAAAGAATAATATACAAATATAAAACAACATTATTTTCACTGCGCTCGTTTGAAGGTCA
>VOPJ01003572.1:0-21469 GCA_014673585.1 Semibalanus balanoides
CCCCCTGCCACTAATAGGGGTAGCCGGGAGCCTGCCACTAATAGGGTTAACTGGTGAGTTATCACTTATAAAAGGTTCAATCAACAGACGACGAACATCCTCAAACAACAATCTCTTCTTTTTCCCACGGCCGCTTATTTTGTGTTGATGTTAACGTTTGCACAGTTTGACAGGTTGAACACTATCGTCGTCGCGCCTGAGGTCACAGCAGCTGGTGCGCTCGTTGATGCAGCCGATGATACCGTTGCGTTGACGCTGGTTGCTGTACCGGCTCTGTTGACCGAAATATTGCAGGGTACTCCGTGCATCACGCTGCTGCACATTGCCTGCTGTACCGAATCATCAGCCTGGGCGTGGGCATAATCCTCTAAACTGTTAACCGATTTATGACCGGTCAATTGGGCCACTTACTCACGCGGACACCCTGCGTCTAGAGCTCGTTTCAAGCATGTTTTTCTTGCGGCCTGGAACACAAGCCTTCTGACAGGCAGCTTTGGCTTTCAGGAATTGGCGGATGGTGTTCTTGCCTAGAGGACCACTAGTATACCTACCATACTCTGCCTTCTCCTGATCTTCGGTGGTTGCTGGACAGGTAGAAGGGGCTGCCCTCTTTCATCATGCCTTCGGGTCGGTGACTTGCAAATCTCTTGAAGTTTTGAACCGGGCAGCGCGCAGAGTTTTCTTTGTTTTTGAACGCTTTTGGAGCAAAGCTTCGACTATCTGCGGCTGCTCCGCCACTTCTGCTCTTGGTGACTCTTTCCCTGAACTCAAGGAATTCTTGGCCGTTTGCATCCATCTTCAGCTGGATGTCACCCCGCTGCATTTGTCTGCTTTCTTGACGCCCACGATGACCAAATAGAAGCGTTGCATGCCACCACATTGTCCTTTGCATGGCCTCAGGGGTATCCCATCCAAACTCCCCTTTGCTGTAAAGCTTGTCCTCCTCGGCGGCTGTGAGGTGAGTGGCAAGGAATGGCCGATTGCCGTTATCGTCCGACCTCAAAACCTTAATCTTCGCTTTTTTGACATTACAGATGCCACGATATTCCTCATCTTGGTCTACATTTTATTTGTGAATAGACTTCACATGTAGCCTCCAAGCATCGAAAACAAGGATTTTGTCGAGCTCCCTCATAGTTTTCTCCATTCTCCTTCGTCGCTTGAATGACATATGAACAGAGCCAGCCTCCTCCTTAACTTCAGATCCTTTTTTAATTAGGTCCTTCTTGGCAATGTTTTCCAGTGGGTCTGCTATGCCAGACTCGATTGCGAAAGCTGAGAACTTTTGATAATTTGTTCACTTTTTCTCAAAAATTATTCTCTCTTTGCTTGCTTGATGAAGTCGGCTATATTTTCTTGCTCCCTTATTTCGTCGATCTGAAATCCTAAGTAATCGGGAAAATTAGGTTTCGATAAACTTATTTTGTCTGCCCGTTCGAATACGACATACGGTAAAATAAATACCTTCTTAAGGCCGGACAGTTTATTGAAGTCCTCGGTCATCTTTTAACTTTTTGCCCTCGCCCTTCAGGCTCGTGCAAACAAATTCAGGATGACCTAGGACTTCAATAAACTGTTTACCGGCCACGGGAGATATTATTACGAGCGAGCGCGAAGCGCTCGCTCGTCTTTACGTGGCATATGGGAAAAATCTGATTATGAGCGACCCGACTCGACCCGACCCGACCCGACCCGTGGCGACGCTTTTGAGAGGCTAATATCTTTGCAACCGCACGTCCGATTGACAAGCGGGTTTCTTTGCTGAGTAGCCCCATCCAACCTACTCTGTTTTTTACCAGTGCCGACTCATGATGGTGACTACCACTGCGCGTGGCGCGTGCTGCGTGAGGGGGTGTTGAAAGGTGTTTTGTCGCAAAAACTCCGGCAACGGCTGGGCCGATTGTGCTCGAATTTGGTGTGTGGTTTGAGACCACACCACTGGCAATGTTGCACAGGTCAAACTCTGGGTTACATTGTACGTGCGCACGTGTACCCCTGTTCCGTCCACGAAATTACCTACACAACATTATTGCAATACCGGACCTATATCTCGGCAACCAAAAGTCGCAAAGACACAGGTCAAACACAGATGTGTAGAGAAACGATCCTCCCGGCGTATGCACTATGTGTCGATCAGCGGCGCGTGGCACGCGCAAAATTACTGGCTATACAAGCGAAAGTAATGGTTGCTTGACGCTCAGATTCTCAGATTCTCAGATATATTTGTGCATGACCTCAGGTTGAGCATTGTCGCACATCGTTTTCACATCGTTTGTCTCATGCACCCCACTATATATACCCACACTTCTCGCTTTCATGATTTAAATCAGTGCTTGGCACCTATGAGACGGGAAGCGATGAAACAAACACCAATGTGTAGACCAATGTACCGTCTCTAAAATCCATGCACAAATTTAGATTTTAATGCAGTATTTTCCTGTTAAAATCCGCCTGTAATATTTACATTGCCGATTTTATAATATTTCCTTCATTACACCGTCGTAGCTTCAAAACAAAGGGTTGATAAAACGATAAAATTATGCAGCTGCAAAGCGCAATTAAACCATCTAATACCCACCCAAAATGCATTTTTGCCTACAAACATGAAGCTTATAATTGCAAATTAAAAATAACGCTGCAAAACTCATTTAGCTCAAAGTATCAATTTAGCTCGGATCTGTTTGCGACGGCAAACCAACACATAGCGAAAATAATTCAAAAGCATGCTTTGCACAAAACGAAAACCTCCGTTGGGCGGGTGATAAATTGACGCGGATTTTTTCGGACTCGCTCGTCCTTCGCCGTTTAAGGCGTCTTACTGGTATATTATGTCCGTGCGAGTTATCGTTGCCGAGATAGATTACCAATTTCGGGTAGGGTTTGCAATAAAGAGTTCGAAGTTAACATATGCGCAATTTTCGCATCCGCCCAAAGGAGGCTCGTTTGGTGCGAAGCATGCTTTTTAATTGTTTTCGCAATGTATTGTTAAGCCGTCGCAAATGCGTATTTTGGAATCTCAGCCAAGTTAAGGAGGCGGCTGGTACTGAGGAATACATAAGTCAGTCAAATATAGGTATATATATATATTGCTTTAATTTTTTTAGGGGCATCGTCCATGCTTTGTTTTCCAAAAAAAAATAGTTCTATATTATATTTGCTGATTGTAATTTTGTGACGACCAAAATGATTTTTCGGGAAAAAAATATAAAATAAAAATGGTCAAACATATTAAAAACTGGAAGTTATATTGAAGAACCAAGTATTGACGATGCCCCCCCCCCTCCCAAAAATAATAATGTATACATTTTTGACTGACTTATGTCTCTCTTAGTACCAGTCTCCTCCTTAACTTGGTTGCGATTCCAAAACACACGTGGCAAATTGATCCGAACTAAATCGTAGTGATGTAATATTTATGTTATGAATAAAATAGGGCTTGCAGCGTTCTTTTAAACTTGTCATGATAAGCTTCATGTGTGTAAATAATAATACAATGTTGTTGGCTATTTTATGAATTTCATTGCGCTATACAGCTGCATCATTTGTTATTGTTTAGCACCGTTTGGTTTTTACGCTACGGTGGTGTAATGAAGAAAATGTTATAAAATTGGCGATTGCCGTTTTCACGAAGGATTAATGCACTGCAAATATTTTGAATATTTATTAAATGTTTTTAAATGTTTTGGTATGCAAGTTTAGTAAATTATATATTTCATGAAATAAATTACTGCTTTAGGCGATATTATCACTACCTTCTCAATAGTTATGTGAACATTAATTGAGCTTATCAAAGTTTATGATACAAAATTTGACGTTTTTAAAGAACATATGCACATAGAGTCTATTCGTTCAGTTAAAGGGACACTGCCACCTTCCAAAAAGTTCTCAAATATACACCGTTTGTGGTGCAAAATATGAAGTAATTGCTGCTGAACACGATTATGATATTTGTTTCTCACAAACGTTGCTCAATTTCATGAAAAATGCGTTTTAGTATTTGGGCTAATGACGTCATATGAAGAAATGTTTGGGAAAAAAACTTCACGCTTCCATAAGTATGACTAGTGTATGGCTAATGTATGGCCAAAGGTAAAACAGGTCGACTGTAATAAACATTTAGCGAAGAGAGACTACGACATCGGCTCAGGAACCCCATTCAAATACATTGGGACTGGGGATGTTTATACAGATGTTTCAAAACCAACTCGAATTTCTCTGTGATTCGACCTCAGTGGTTGTTTTAACTACTGCCATACATAATTTCAATGCAAGCAGCCAAAATGGCTATCTCAACTCAAATATAATGTTAAGGTGGCAGCGTCCCTTTAAGCATACCGTCATACTAGTTACTAAATCTGGCAGCGTCATATACCACAGATCGGTCTGTGCATGCGCAATGATGTGCTAGAATCGATTCGCTAGTCCATTGCATTGAGCGAGTCCATTGTGCGTCAATTGCGGGGAGTCCATTGGGCTACCAATAGCGTCCCTGCCCAAATAATGTTTCTGAATCATTCTAAATCATTGGAAAATATACAGTCGGTGGAGATCTGGCATCACAATCAACATACCAGTAAAGCGCCGTAGTTGGCGATGAACGAGCGAGCGCGAATGAAATGTATGGTGAAATTCAACTCAATCGGGAAAGTAGCTTCTGAGATGCAAAAAGGTGTGCAAGTGCGAACGTGCAGAGACACCCATCCCTGACTTGTGAAAAAGTGGCGGCTAAAAGATTCCTAATCACACACCAAATTTGAACACAATCGGCTCAGCTGTTCCTGAGATACATAATAGGGGTGTGCACGTGTGCACGTGCAGAAGCACTCTATCCTTGACTTGTGGAAAAGTGGCGGCTGATGGGTTCCTAACCACACAACAAATTGGAACACAATCGGTTCAGCCGTTCCTGAGATATAGAATAGGGGTGTGCACGTGTGCACATGCAGAGGCACCTAACCCAATCCTGACTAGTGTAAAAGCGGCGGCTGAGGAGTCCCCAACCACACACCAAATTAAAATACAGTCAGCCCAGCCGTTGCCGATTTTTTTGCGACAAAACACCTTTCAACACCCCTCACGCGACATGCGCCACGCGCAGCGGTAGTCATCTACATGAGTTGGCACTGATAAAGAAGGATTGATTGGGTGGGGCTGCTCAGCAAAGAAAACCGTTTGTCAATCGGACATGCAGTTGCAAAGATACGAGCTTATCAAAAGCGTCGCCTCGGGTCGGGTCGGGTTGGGTCGAACTGGGTCGGGTCGGGCCGCTCATAATCAGATATTTCTCATTTACCACGTAAAGACGAGCGAGCGTTTCGCGCCCACTCGTAATAAATCATTTTCTTGCTAATTACCACCAAACCGCAATGTTGTAACATAATATATTTTTACCAACAAATTAACCGTTTTCACTAAGGATTAAATTTTAATCGGTAGTACCCGGTCGTACCCGGTGATATTTGTTCATGAATTTGATGATACAAAGGAAACTAATGGGAAATTTCGCATTGTAAGAGCAAATAATTGTACATGAACTCACAAAGTTTCAATTAATATAACAAATATCTGGGAAAAGCCATGTTCTTAGACTCAGCTACACAAAACGCACGAAATATTACCGGGTACTACCAGGCACTACCGGGTAAAAGGGGTAAACAGTTTTTAACCGGTAGTAACCGTAGTACCCGGTAATACTACGTGCGTTTCGGGTAATTGAGTCTAAGAACACGGCCTTTCCCATATATTTTTGGTATCAATTGAAATTTTACTAATTCATGTACAATTATCTGCTCCTACAATGCAAAATGTCCATTTAGTTTTCTTTGTATAATCAAATTCATGAACAAAGATTACCGGGTACTACCGGGTAAAATTTAATTATTCGTGAAAACGGCTATTATACAATTTCTAGGGACATTTCAAGACAAAAATCGCATGTACAAGCTGTGTAGTTAAAGAATGGATCGTCGAAACTTCTCAAACATTGAAAAATGTTTTAGCAAGTTTCGCACAATAATCCTTTGTGAAAACACCTAATGTGGATATTACAGGCCACAGGAGGATTTTAGCAGTGCAATATTGCAAAAAAATAACATGCATTTTAGAGACGGTACATTGGTCTACACATTGGTGTTTGTTTCATCGTTTAACGTCCCAGAGGTGCCGAGCACTGATTTAAATCGTGAAACCGTCATAAAACCATTAATTTGCACTTGAATAGACAGTAACTTTGCACGTGCCACGCGCCGCTGAACGACACAGTCCATACGCCGAGCAGATCATTTCTCTACACATCTGTATTGAACCTGTGTCCTTGCGACTTTTGTTTGCCGATGCATAGGTCCGGTATTGCAACTATGTTTTGTGGGTAATTTCGTGGACGGAACAGGGGTTTACACGTGCGCACGTGCAGTGTGCCCCAGAGTTTGATTTGCTTAACATTGCCACTGGTGTTGTCTCAAACCACACAACAAATTTCAGCTTTATCGGTCCAGCCGTTTATCAGCTATAGCAGGATGACGCGGCCCGACGCAGCACGTGTCACGCGCCATGCTGACCCCATACGTGAGACGAAACATGTAAATTACGAAATGCGATTGGATAGGGCTATCGGATGGCGAAAACCGCTTGTCAATCGGATTCGGGATTCCAAAGATGTAAACTGAAAAGCGTTATGGCCGGGCCGGGCCGGGTCGGCCACTTTTATGTGAGACAAAGGACAAATCCAGTGAGGACTGGATTTTCGCGCTTCGCACTCGCTCGTAATGACGCCTACATGAGCGATGAAGACTTTCAGGCAGAGTATATTTCGTCGGTTACTTGTTAAACATAATACTGTGCAGTGTGCACCAATGGCGAAATTAATAAGCTAGAGATAAAAAAGAGTTTATCTCTCATCTATATTACATTTGTATAACATGCGAATTTGTTATGTTAACACCAACTTTATACTCGCTTCACAGTGGTAACGGTATTCCCTTTCTCATGTCTTGGCATTTCGCCGAACTAATAGAAGTCGTCTGAGACACATGGTTGAAAATACCACAGACATAATTATATAAATTTAACAGCAACTCACCAGCCATCAGTCGAAAAATATTGTTTGCCCACAGTTTTGTGCAAAAAACAAGCTTTTATGCTTGTTCTGCTTATACATTATATGTCAGCCGGTTAGAATTACGCTTGCGCATATGCAGCTTAGATCCGGAAATTTGAAACAACCGTGAAAAAACACGCCATATATATTTTGTTAATATAAGTGACAGTATATGCACCATTGACATATATAGGTATAGACGAACTACTCCGCCCCGGCAGCCGTTCCCGCTAGGCGACGCTAGCGCCGCAGCGGAGAGGACGTCAGAGGGGCAAGAGTAAGCGCGGCAATACTTTTCCTATGGCGGAGGGGCGATATTTGTCGGCCTGTAACTCAAAAACCACGTGAGTTAGCGCATAGGAAAAAGTTTTAGGATGTAGAGATACGCATGATGAATAACATGGCACAACAATATTCAACCTGAAAGTTGAGGCCAATATTGTCAAATTCGCCATCCGCCATAGGAAAGCATTGCCGCGGTAACTCTTTCCTCTCGCTGCGGCGCTGGTGTCCTCAAGCGGGAACGGCTGCCGGGCGGCGCAGCAGCTGGAGTAGTTCGTCTATACCTATAGAGGTCAATGATATGCACACACAAAAAAACGTATCATCGGAATCAGCTCACATTCATGATATATCCACGGATGACATATTTCTCCTTTAGCCTCCTCTCAGCATCCCCTATGCGTGCTATAATCCGCTCTGATGCTTATCCAGCACAAACTGAACGTGTGACGTGCTTTGCCTATCCAACCGACGATCGAACGTTTATCCCGTGCCACAGAGCGTGACCCCTCACCTGGTGAGCCTCGCCAGGAGAGCGAGGTCGGGGCGCACGGCGTCCAACAGCTGCAGCCCGCGACAGAGGAGCTGCGCGCCGCAGGTGTCATCAGCGCTGTCCCAGGGCTCCTCCTCAGACGGCCAGTCAGACGGCGGCAGTGACGGCGCACTCCAGTCTGCAGCGGGCCACGGTCATTTGTCAGCAGCTGGTGACATTCGTCCGTCTTGTCCTTAGCACGAATCCGAACTCAAATTACGTGTACGGTGTGCATCGAAGCTAACAGGGACGGCTCAGGACTGCCCAGTGTAATACGCGTCGGTCAGACCATCGTCCAATCCTGCCCACCACGTTAAGTCTAACAAACGCGTATATCTACGCAACCCACATCATAAGCGGATCGGTGTCTATTGTTTTCTTTTTCTCATCCGATTCGGCCTTATGCCATTATCGGGAGAGAGATGCCGGGGAGGGGGCGAGGAGAGGTCTGGGTGACCCCCCTCTTCATGGATGACCCCCCTCCACTCCGGCGTCGGGATATCCACGGAAGCCTATCGCTCGGAACTCGCCACCACCCGGGACAAATTCTCCAAGACCGGGGCCAGCCCTCAGTTTCTTTCTCTTTCGCAATTCTAAGACAGCACTCGCCTCAACATTCATATAAAGCATCAAAGCCCCATCTCTACACCCAGTCCGTACTGTACGCGGGCTCCGTCTCGATCATAACTTTCTTGGAACACCGGGCCAGCTTCATTAGATTAAGCAGAGACCGCACAGTGGCGGATCTAGATTTTCGATTGGTTGAGGAGCGTCACACACTTTTCGCTGAGTCCGCTCACCGTCACGAAGACGCCACCTTTTTTTCCACAGCTATCGCGTCGCTCTATCCTTACTGAATCCCTCAATCCGTTCTCACCCTCCCTCTGTCTCTCTTTTCGTGCCTCTTTCCATCAATCGGGAGGAGGGGTCTCGAGCTCAAGAGAAAACGTTACGTTGTCTGGGGTAATCGAGACAAAACTACAAAAACGTGTGGCAGACGCGTGGACCCCCAAACAGACACAGTGCCCGCGACCGGAGCTGGAGGATAATCCCCAGTGTTTTATAAACTGTCTCTAAACTTGTACACAATCCACTAATCTAACAACTGAAGGACCGTTCTTCTTCCCTCCCATTGATTTTCAAAGCTAAGCTCCTCACGTAATTGGAATGTCTTTATGTTCCCCCTGCGACGCGCCGGATTATTGAGAACCAGAATGAATGAACGGCCCCAAAAATATGTGCAGGGCGCAGGCGGTAAACACACTGAGTATATCTCAGCTTCAAAAAACATAAAGTTTATTCATGTTACTTGTGTCTCCCAGTGGAAGGCGAAGCGGGGGAGGGCTTGAGGGCAAGTCGGCCCCCATTGAATAAGACGGGGGCCAACCTAAGAGCTACGCTTCCTTTTTGTTTCTCCTTTTTCCTACTCCCAACACCCACACCTCACACAACACAGTCTCCTAGAAGATCCTCCAGCACTCGCACCACTACCACTACGACGCACTTGATGAGAATCATATCCAGGACATAAGGACTCAAATGTTCGCGCGGCTGGGCAGCACAATTATAATTTCAGTAGCTCCTCCCAGGTTCTTGAGCCTAGACAAATATTCGAAGCATGATTCGAAAGTCGTAGGCATGGACTTATTATTGGTGTACGCTGGTTACAAAACATTGGTTATGGCCCTTGCCCTTTGCATGCCTTATTCATAACTGCACTTCTCCTCCTTGTCAAGGTGTCTTATATCATCCGTTTGTAGCCCTTCTCACCAACTTGGACATTTCGGGAAGGATCTCTTCCGAGGCGCGCGCCCCCTCCCCTGACGCATCCTGCTACGGGTCTGCTCATCAAGGTCAAAGTATGATAAGCGGTAAATGCTGATACGGTCGGTACTCAAAGTACTTATCGTGTTAGGTACGTAATATATTTACACTGTCGCGAGTACTCGTACAAAAATTAGCGCTACTCACACTCTGTGACTCAGGATACACATCTTATCTCTATTACCGCTTATACAGCATATAATGTTTTCACATGAACTCACCAGCCAATGTCTATTATCTCAGCACACTAAATACCGGTTATACTCTATAACGTTTCCTACTTGTGACTATCATTATCAACATGCCGCATTTGACAAACCTTAGCAACTCGACGAATCGGCATTCTTAGCTTGAGCCCGGACGGCCAACGATCTTGTAGCAGTTCCCCCCGCGACGTATTTGTTGACAAAAAAATCAATTCTAATGCTATCTTTCCCGATCTCCCGATTTTCACGCTTCGAAACGTTCTTATCTTAAATAAAATTATAGCCGAATGTTATTGATCCACGAGCTACCCTTCCCCGAGCGTTTCAGAACCGCGAAGCAGCGGCCTTGTCGTGATGCCCTGACCTCACCACCCTCGATCGCCGCCATTCATCGTGGCGCATTACACTTAGGCTTCATTTAACATTCAACTAACCCTGAACCTCAACACACATCATGAACACAGTTAGATCATCACACCGTATTCGTATATGATTGGCATATCATACAATTCAACTAACCGTTCGTCATCGCGAGACGTGTTATAGCAATTCCTCACTCCTCGTTGATAGCATGTGCGACGGCCACTGACTCCGAACTCATCTTGAATGCTCTCACAGGACATAGAAGACCACCAGCCGACTGTATTTAGGTGCATACCTACACTTCGTGCTATACCTCATTGCCATAACGGGTTGCCACGCTTCTCTGGACCACTTACCTCTTCTCGGACTATGATGTTTGCACGCACAATATACACGTCCAACCCAGGATTAGTATAGATCCAAGCTCTACCTTTACTCACCCATCTAACTGTTGTACGCAGCAACTTGTTCGCTCGCCGCATCACACGACCGGTCATCTGGAATAATCCTTCCTCCCACCAGTACCTCAGACACCCCACTTCTCACGGTATAAAATTGCATTCGCATAACGAACATCCCTACGGTTCTACCACAGTGACTCCAACGCTCTCCGCCCGCTCCTGCTACCACCACCACCACTTCACACATCAGACTCGGCATCCGCATCCTGGCTCCTCCATCCTCTAACTTCTGGTCAACTCCTCTCCCGCGCGCGCAGTGTAAAATGCTGCAGACTTCACCATTTGACGCGACCACCTCAGATGACACCTCGAACTCCCATCACTAACCCACGCTCTTAACAGTACCTAACACACCAACCATAACCACCCACGCCGGACCCTCTAAACAACATCCTCATCTCTATCAGAAACAGATTCCCCTCACCAGTCGTACCCCACCACCTCTAAACAGAGCTATCTATATCTCCAGCAGCTAGCGATTGTGATGTCTATCTTCTCGCCCTGTCACACATGTCACTATAATGTACATACATGTGCTATCTGTGACAATTACCTTGTCTAAGATTCCTCCATATTACAAACCATATCATATGTCCTCCTACCTGTATTACTCCGCTACCAATATTATAAACCTTCACGCACGAACGTACGTTTACGCCAACCGAGTGTCTGACCTGAGATCCCGAGCTTGGCATCTGGGATCCAACTAATAAATCCTAGCCATCACAATCATATCCAGGAGCGGATATTATGTGCGATCCCTTGGCCTTATTTGCCCAGTTCCTTCCCCATGTGGAACTCCGGACCACCAGACACACGAGAACCAGACTTATCATGGCTGGATCCCCGGATCCAGGCACATGTCTGGTTAGTCGGGGAAATTTCCTTTTAGCGACATCTCCCCATTTGCGACCTCCCACCATACACAGAAATTGACACCGAATACAACTTAAAGGGAGTGTACCTACTCACATTGGTCATGTGAAGTTGTTGACACTAGTCTGTAGAACATATTTTTCTGAATTTAGACCATGGTGCTTCTCATCTTCCCACAGACTCACTTACGTTGCTCGAGATATTACACAAGTCGCCAATCACTACTGGACACGTACGTTCACTTAATCGCATCGACTAGCCTCCCTCACCCAGTAGGGAGTCTTTACTCCTCTGCCTACAGCTAGAAGCACCTTCGTCTCTCTAACAACTCCCCCACAACAGCCCACGCATTACTCGTTGCTTAGCTCTGCGGCCCATAGACCACAACACACTCCGTGACAACCCCTCCTTGATGAATCCAGCCTAAGTCTTCCGAACAACGATAATCTTCGTATCCTATAAACAAACTTTCACTGACACTGCGCTCATAAAGGCTTGTGTAAACTCCGTCTTTGAAGTGCCCGCCACTTATACACTTCAACATCCTGTCTCATACTCCAGTTCTTATAGTGACCGCATCGCTTATACCGAGTTTTTGAAAGCTAATACACAAATTCGCAAAACACAACCTCATCACCAGTAACGAAAATCAACTAAATAATCAATCCACGACATCGACGTTTCATCCTAGCCAAATACATCAAAAGCAATTAGCTTCTACTACCGCTAATAACAATATTCATATTGCACCTTGTTGAAAGGAGTAGCCACACACCCTTCTAAGAAACAATGCGTGACTTAAAAATCGGCAGTTAGTGCGTCCATTTACCAGTTTACAGCCACATTCCTTACATGTGCTACTTTATATGTTAGTCGACCACTGCACGTATGCTAAAGAACAATTACGTCTCTTTTCTTAACGCAGTTTAACGATTAATGTGTTGCTTTCTTTTGTACCTGAGAGCACCTTCTTGAAAACAAAGTTTGTTTGTTCTGGCATTTCCTTCACTATATTACTTGGTTAGTTCTTTGTGTCCGCCATTTCCGTCTGCTAGGCTGTGTCGGGTATTTTATGCGCGACTTTGACCTTTGTGCGCAACACTACACATTTCCCTATACTTGGCCCGCTAGTTTCCCAGAGGTTCACCCACTGAATCATTAAGCTTAAGAATGTGGGACTCCAATGCTTCCTTTCGTTACGACCGACAAGCTGGTTTTTGAATTTTGAGTCTGCCCCAAATAGGAGTGAAATATCATGCAGAAACGGAAACTTTATAAGGCAATATGCAATAGCATATTGCTAAAGTTGGGATGCTATATTAACCCGGTCGCAAACTAGGAACAGTTCCCTATTTGCGTTTTTTGCAAGGGCTTGCAAGATCGCAATTTGCGATTAAATATACGAATTTGTGAATAAAGTAAGACCATATATGGCTACAAAAATGTTCACACTTCCCTTAAAACAAGTTCCCACGGTCGTAACTCGTAACAACGACAGCATAATACGCCATGAATGATGCATAAAAGAATAACAGCTTTTACCTGAGCACCAGCTTTATCTAAAAGCCAATATCTCCACCGTGCGCCCATTCCATTCAGCGTTTTCCTATTCTTGATCTACCAATCAAATGGATCTAAGTTTCCGACCGCTTAGAGGCCAGGGACGCATGACGCCATTCACGGCACTTGGTAAGATTGGGCTGTGGTAAGATTGGGCCCAGGGAGGAGGGCACTGGTCGCCACAGGGGGAGCTCTGGCCACCTGAGGGGCGCTTTGGGCGCCTGAGGGGTTGATCTGGCCGCCGGTGGGGGCGCTCTGGCCACCTGAGAGGGTGCTCTGGCCGCCTGAGGGAGCGCTCTGGCCGCCTGAGGGGCACTCTAGCCACCGGAGAGGACGATCTGGCCTGAGAACCGCTGTTTTCCGTGATATTTTACCCTAGCGAATATTATCTCGAAAAGTTGCCAGATGCTGTTGCTTTCCAATGGCCTTCACTTATCGGAATATTATATTTAAATACACGCGTAAGGCGTGAGGAGAGTGTAGGCACCAGTGACGTCACGCTAATGTTAAGCGAAAATACCGATAAAAACGCCGGACGGTTCTGCTTCTCTTATGCGGCCTTGGGTCTCAGCTACATATGTGCAAATTTCAGTTTTCTCATTATATCATAGCACATAGAGCAAACCACCCAGAAAATGGTTTAAAATCCCGAAAACTATTGGTATCCTTCTGTTCCACCACTCAACTGCCAAAATCCAGAAATAAATACTTTTTTTACGTTTTATATATACGTTTTATACATCCCTGCCTACAGCAAAGTGCCTTTTGCAAATTTTGCATGTCCATTCACTCATACATTTTGACAATGTTGGGGATGGTGCAGTGGCGTACCCAGGATTCGCTTCAGGGGGGCAATTTTCGGTCTGGGGGCACAAGGTAACCCCACTAAAAAAACTCATTGGATTTGGCCCACTATATTTTTAGAGGGGCATTTTTCAACATTTTTTTCGATACAAAAATCGCAAAAACATTATTTTTCAGGGAACCCCAGGTACATCCCTCCCCCCAAAAAATCGCCATATTTGGTCAGGCCGGTGAAATACGGCGAAATCATGTGAGAGCGCCGTGGGCACAGTCCCCATTTCGTGCACTGAGGCACTAGCAGGGGGCACAGGGTGCACGTGCCCCCATTGGACCGACTTTTCCACTACAAAATGATCGTCGACGTCCTTTTTTGCAACTTTTTGGGGCCCTGCAAAATATAGTGGCCTAAATCTGGGAGATTTTTATTTTCGCGACATTTGTTTTTTGGAAGGGGCCCCATGGGATGCCGTGCCCCCCTTGTCGAAGGTCTGGCTCCGTCTTTAGAGGCACTAGCCAAATGTGTGAGGTCCAGTTGATGCTCCAAAGGCCTTGGCTGCTCTGCATCCACGAAACCCCAGAGCCACCTGAGGGACACTCTGACCTATAGAACCGCAGAAAAAAATGAATTGCACTGAATTCATATTAAAGATCACGCTTTGCGTGGTCTTTAGATTGGAAATAGGGCCCTTCGGGACCTAATTCCAAAGGGGACACGGGTCAAGCGGGCGACCACATCAGGGTGGCATTGCTTTTCCGCCCCTTACCGCGCCCCACTGGCCTCTGCATTTCCTTCGCGACTGGGGAGGGGGGGGGGGTGTTTGAACACCCCCTCTAACTCGGCCTCCCAGACACGTAGACGCAAAACAAAGACTAGGTTCGAACTGTTTATCTAAAAATCATTTCGAAACTATTTCAGGACTTTTTTACGCTCACGCGTCAAAACTCTCAGTCACCAGAGGTCCAATCGAAGGTCAAATGTTTCAAGTTTTTTTAGGAAAAAAAATCGCTCCAAAACCCCCAAATATCTCGAAAACATATGCTATCTATGAAAACAAAGTCGTTAACGAGACATCGCTAGCCAATGAAATTTTGCAATCGCACCCAGTCTCAAAATTGACTCAGTCAATAGTTTAGACTCTAGAGGTCATTAAATGTCAAATAAAGTGATGTTGGCAAAAAATATTTTCGTGAATTAACTTCTTACTCTACCAAAGATAACGCCATACTGTTTAACGGCCATCGTGTTTTTCTCGACATAGAGGCAATTTTAAATATGTACAATTTTATTTAGTTAGGTCAACTTTAAAAAAACACCACAGGCCAATGTCAAGTGGTGACTCCAAATAGGTCATGTTGCATATCAGTAGATGGTCTGAAGTGAGACAAACACACTGGTGTAAGTTACGAGTAATTCTATCTTCATTATAGCCAGAGTTATTGACGAATAAAGTGTTGGTGACCTCGGGATGACCTCAGATGACCCGTAATGTTCGCCTGAGCAAAACTGCACTGTGACATAGATAATATGCATATGATAACATCATCCAGATGGAAATGGACTGTATCGTCGACAAAGAAAAGCATTTGAGTTATTTCTCTCATTGACTTATAATAGGAATCGCAAAATTGACCCGACCCAAGGTCCGATACAAAAAATCCGAGATATACATTTTCGTAGACTACTTATGACTTAACCCTATTAATCGTCGGGGGGGGGCGCATCGGCCCCCTCCTTGAGTTTTCGCGTCTGGTCATTCCATAACTCAACTCAGAATCTTCACAAACTTCGCTGGCTTTTTCCTAACATTTCATTGCGCTCGAATGTGTACTTTTTCCAAATGAATTATTAGAGAAGGGGGTCCAGTGACAGTTTTTAGGGGGGCGTGTCTGCGTTTTGACACAAAAATCTTCGCAATGGTTAAGCACGTCATGGAGAGTTGTGTGTGAAGAGACGTGTTAGAAAAAACAGACATCTGTAGAGTAATTAATTGTTCTTTCAGATGGCCAATCTCTCGAAATTTCAAAATTTTGATTTTGAAATCCAAATTTTTTGAACAACTTATTTTTTTACCAAATGATCAATTTCTTATTTTCGATACACATTCAAAAAACCAGATTATATGTGAGAGAAAACGATGCTCAAATAATAATGGTTGAAAAGTTTCAGGGTGATTCTAAATATTTGATGACTGATGTCAGGTCAAATGCTACCCTTCCATATAAAGTTATGGACAATGAAAACGAGGTTTAATAGAACATTGCATCAATTCCAATTACTTTAACCAGTATCATGTCATCGTTAGGCCCTTTCTTGATGAAAAGGATGAATTTTTAGTCAGTGACCTTTGAAAGGTCCTCAAGGTCACTAACGACCTTTTTAATAATTACCTCGTGATCAAGAACATCATAGAGGAACTCACAAATGGTTCACATAAAATGTTTTTCTCGTCAATACGGTCGTCTTTTGATATGCATTTTGAACCGACTTACGTTCCCTGACCTTGACGCTTTGACCTTCGACCGGGGTCAAATTTTCGATTTCTGACACAAGTTGATTGATTCGCAGACCGCAAATGACGAGAGAACACGATGATATCAAACTAAATGCCTGTATATACTTTAGATAAAAAGTTATAACGTGACAAACATTCTGCTGAAAAACAGGTTTTTTAAACATTGTTACCTCTACATCCAAACCATTGACCTGAGGTCATTTATGATGCCTACGGTGAAAGACAATTAAAACCTTTACAGTGATTTTCGGATTCCTCCTAGCTGCCATAGTTTCCGAGATACATGACAATGTTTCCCTGGAAAATTCATGTTTTGACAAAAAACAAATATGACGTCATTTGACCTTCGAATAGATAATGACCCAACGGTCACCACAATTTTGATGCAAAATAGTAATCATTGTCATGTTAGTCACACACCAAGTTTCATGCTTCTAGGCTCTTATGGCAGCCGGTGATCTGAAGGGGCCCGAATGAAGGCCCCCCGACAGATTCGTATACTTTTCATGCGCCTCCAGGAATAGGGTTAATGTATATCCTACAAGTTTGATATCGATCTCCTTTGAAACTGTAAGTCTGGCACGATCCAGAAACTTTTTGTAGGTAAGGGTCACTTGACCTGACCTGGTGACCTGACCTGACCTGACACGAAACTTTAATTTTCGCAAAATGTCGGGAATGAATCAGTGAGTAGTTATGCCAAATTTGGCGGCGCTTCGTTATCTTGATAAAACATGAGGGGGGGGGGTGTTCAAACACACACACCCCCAGTGGGGCGCGGGTTAAAGGGAATGTTTCACTTCTCTGAAAGTTGTCCCATGTACGCCGCTTGTGGTGCAAAATATGAAGTAATCTGCTGCCAGAACACGATCCTGACATTTGCTTCTCACAAAACAGTGCTCAATTTTCCATGAAAAAAATAAAAAGTTTTTTTTTTTTAGTATTTGGCTGATGACGTCATATGAAGGAATTTTGGGAAAATAGAGAAAACCTTTACGCTGCAATAATGTATGACCTAGTGTATGTGCTAATGTATACGTATAGCAAAATGTAAAACAAGTCTAGTTTCATTCGAACATTTGAGAAAGACGGATGACGGACATCGGCTTTTAAGACGATACTAATATCACTAGGCCTTAATTTTGTGGCAGGATGTCAAAACCAAAAACTCAAATTTACTTTCGCATTGGACCTCTGTTGGGGTGTTTTAACTTCTACACTACTTAATTTCAATGCAAATCCAGCAAAATGGCCATCTCAACTATACTTTAATGTTAATGTGAAACATTCCCTTTAAGGTACGCCTATGACTCTGACCGCCTGATGGGGCCCTCTTGCCACCTGAAAAGACACTCAGGCCGCCTGAGGTGGCACTTTGGCTGCCTTAGGGAGTACTCTTACCTCAAAAACCTCTGAAGAACCTCTGAAGAGCCTCTGATGTGCTCTAAACACTCTAAAGACCATGCTTCGCGTGGTTTTTAAAGAGAAAATAGGGCCCTTCGGGCCCTATTTCCAAAGGGGGCCCATTGGCCAAGCGGTCACGCACGGACCTTCAGGGGAGGGGAATTGCCCCTTTTGCCCCCCCCCCTTTGGGTACGCTTATGGGATGGTGTAATTGTGACCATGGCGCAACTAGGGCATTACTTTTACCTGAAACGTGTTTAATGAATTTTATTTAAGCTTAAATAATGACATAGTAGCCTTTCACAAAATGTATTGCAAATTTATTAAGCAACTATATTGAAATATAGGCAGCTTATGCTCAAAATGAAGCAAGGAAGGCCTTTAACAACACAAAAATGTGCCAATTACCTGCTGAGTACCGCGAATTTCAGAGCGGATGGATTATAATCTGAAATTGAAATATCTTTGGATAGAGACACTAATATTCGATGTGAATGGCTCAAAATCATATAAAACATAAAATTAAACTCAAAAATATATAAGCTGTTCTCTTTGTCCAACTTCAAGTGTCGACATCATTTGTTAGTAGGCCATTATTTCCCTTCTCAAACACACACACAAACACACCCGCACACCTACACCTACACACACACGCACATCTAAACACATACACACACACGCACGCACGCACACATACACAAACACACACGCACACAAGCCAACACACACACAAACACACACACACACACAAACACCAACACACACAAACACACACACACACACACCAACACACACCCACAAACACACACACAAACACACTTACATTGTGCGGAATTGTGCATATGTTGTCATTACCTGAAGGCGGCACAGACCAGCTCATCACACGGCCTCTTGTTTCCGCAGCGGCGGTAGTGTTACTTGTAGCGACCGTCATCGCGAACGCCACCGCTCCGGCCAAGGCGGCAAATCCAGCGAGCGACCCGAGCAGGCCTCCGTAGCACGAGCACTGCACTAGTATGTTCCTGCCGGTGTCGGAGGACCGCGCAGCAGCCCAGCACGCTGATCCAGCTCCACCACAGCTCACTGAGGCGGTCCTTCCTCTGTTGGCACCAGGGCTGGGTGCATCGAATGGTTCGCTGCTGCGGCGTTGTCCCTTAAAAGTCACGACTCTCTCAGCTCTGCCACTAAAGAGCTCTGAATGATACGATACACTATTATCCACCCACTGTTTCTGCGCTCTGCCATGCTCTCTTTGCCCATTGTCCTGCAGTTTCTGCCCACTGCCCTGCAGTTTCTGCCCACTGCCCCGATGTCTCCTCCCGATGTAATGCCGTCTTCTCTCACTGCTCTGCTGGTCTCCCTGTTCCCCGCTCCTCTGTCCGCTGCTGGCCAGCATGCTGGCGGCCCTGCAGGTGATGCCCAGGAGATGGTCCGGTCCGACCAGGGCGTCCCTCAGCGTGGTCTGCAGCCGGTCCGACAGCAGCCCGGCCAGCAGCGTCGGCTGCTGACTGCGACCGATGCCGCCGCCGCTGGCCAGCTGCTGCACCAGCGAGGCGCCCAGCGCGGCCAACGCCGTGCCGCTGGTCGCCAGACCCAGCAGGTTGAAGGCGGAACAGTCGCATGCAGAGCGAGGCTCAGGGGAGTCGGTGTCGGAGGCGATCGAGGCGGCTGTCGGGTTGGTTCGGCGACGGTCTGGCTCAAGCTGAGTTGAAGTTGACGGTGTTGTTAAGCGGGAGTAAGTTGTGTGCCAGTCGTTGATATCGATGTCTTCACGGGGTGTGGAACGCTGCAGTCTAAGTCCTTCTGGAGTGGTGACGTTTCGACGGCGGCGAGAGCCTGGAAAATGACTACCGAAAACATGTTGATCACCGTCACTGCCTCCCAGCATTGCCCCGGAAGTTCTAAAATGGCTGTTCGTGATTTGTAGGCGCGGATCCTCTCTGGTTAGCGGCAGTGCTGGAATGCCATTGATCCTCTCTGACCTTTCCACTTGTGATCCTGACCGTTCCACTGGTGATCCTGACCGTTCCACTGGTGATCCTGACCGCTCCACTGGTGATCCTGACCGTTCCACTGGTGATCCTGACCGTTCCACTGGTGATCCTGACCGCTCCACTGGTGATCCTGACCGCTCCACTGGTGATCCTGACCGTTCCACTGGTGATCCTGACCGTTCCACTTGTGATCTCCCGTCTACCACTGACGGATGACCAGAGCCCCGTGTATATGAACTAAGCAGCACGATCGGCGCCTCCTCCGCCACCGCCAACGGACGGCAGCCTTGTAAAACGAGCACCGCCAGCATAGTGGCAACACAGCCGATACAAACCATGTCCACATGTTGGTTTCTCACTGACGGGGGCTCTCACTAGGGTGCTCACACATCTCTCGGATCGTCAGGCTCCGAGAGCGGTCCGAGGGAGCAGGCTGAAGCCACATCTTCTTCAGTGTGCGACTTGGTCTTCAGGATAAGGAATGACTGCATATGGTGATGGATAACGTTAAATGGACAGGATGCACCGTCCTTGATTTTCCCCTCTTTGCATCGGTACTATGTTGTTCGTCCCAGTCTTCAATTACCCGTCCAGGTCCTCACTTCTCCGTCCTGGTCCCCACTTTTCCGTGCAGGTCCTCACTTATCCGACCCGGTCCTCTTTTCTCCGTCCAGCTCCTCCCTTTTCCGCTCCGGTCTTCAATCTTCCGTCCCGGTCCCCACTTCTCCGCTCTGGTCCTCCCTTTTCCGCTCCGGTCCTCACTTATCTGATCCAGTCCTCCCTTCTCCGTCCCGCTCCTTACCTCTCCGTCTCCGTCCTCCCTTCTCCGTGCAGGTCCTCCCTGCCTCGCCCCTGACACCGCACTGTGCCGCGGCGAGTAACGCGTCACCGCGTCACCGTCACCGTCACCGTATCGCGTAACCGCCGCCTGCGTCATTATAACGGGGCCGGCACGGTGAGTGACTATACTACCGCGCATGAGGCCCGGGCTTGATGCCTCAATTAAGCGATGGAGTATTATTATGTTTACTGTTGCTGTAGGGTTTACTATTAAGGGACGCGCGTGACACTACCGCATGACAAAACTGGTCCCGGCCCGGCAGCAGGGAGCGCTGACGGCGCTTTCTTTGTCCCTGTGCGACACAAAATACGTCTGAGATTGATTACACTGTACAGGCGGGGATTCAGGGGGAGCGAGGGCATGCAGTGTGCACCCCCCCCCCCTCAGCCGGTTCGCGATCATGGCGCGCCCGTAGGGTGCGCCTGGAGGGCGCAACTTCTTGTATGTCGCGCCCCTCTGACCGAAATCCTGGACCCGCGCCTCCTGTACCACAAATAACATTTCTTTGCCAATTTTTCCAGACTGGTTTCCAGATTGTCGTCTGGAATATTCAATAATCAGCGGCTATCCCGAAACAGCGAGACCAAGCGACCTCCATCAAACGTTACACTTAACATTTAACAATGCATGTCATTATCCACTCGAATTCCATCTATCGACGTCAACCTCTTCCCCAGACACCGAAAACATGTTTAGCTGATCACTGATATGAA
>VOPJ01003573.1:0-13303 GCA_014673585.1 Semibalanus balanoides
GGCTCCAGTTGAAGAAAAAGTCGAAATCCGACGAAAAAATGGGTAGTCTAGCCAAATTTGGTTTTGCCCCTCCCCCCAACTTTGAAATCGTTCCCGGGCCCCTGCTGAGGCAACTCGAACAACCAGCATCGTACAACAATTACTACAATATGCTCAAACGCATTACCGAGAATTTACATCGCATATCAAACATATACCGAACACCTAGTCTGAAATGTAAACGTGTCAGTCATTGGAATAGAGACGAGGCCCAAAACTGGGGAAACCCACGCCCCGTACACATCTTACCTAGAGGTCCCTGAGCGGCGGAGTGAGAGCGACTTTTTCCCGCTCACCCTGATCTGAACCCTGGCCCGTTAACATAAAACCTCCCGGCCAAACTAGGTACGGATGTCACGGCCGCCAGGCGGCGTTCCCTGCGCTCAGGCACCGCCAACTTTTCTGAGGATATATATATATATTATTATAGTTCTCAGAAAAGTTGGAAATGGGGGCGACACCATCTCGAAAAAAGTTTGAGGCGCGGCTGCCCCCTCCTTGTCCCATGGTTCCTGCGTCCCTGCCTGAGGTCAAACAGTGACCCGGGCTGTTCTAATCTTGTTTTTTACATGATCCGCAGTCCGCACCCTGTTCTGAGTATTTTGGCGTTTAAAGCGGTGCTATAAATCATATGAGTACCCCGTACCCCGTAATTTATTTATTTTACCTTTTATGGCCTCTGTAGGTCAAACCGTTTACGATTTGCGCATTTAACTTCATACACTGTGCTATGACTCCATTACGCTCCTTTTGTGCAAATTTGGGCGAAATTAGAATAATTTTGAATCCGTATTTTAGTACGAATACGAATACGTTGCTCACTGCATCGACATCTACAATGGTACTCTCGAAAAACACACCAAGTCAAATCACGGCTTACCATGTAACACTCACGCACAGCATGATGGATAACCCACGCACTGCAGGGGGTTCGCGCCGAACACGAACTGCAAGGGGGTGTGATTTCCGCCCCCCGTGGAAGATCTCGAAAACTACGGCATCGCAGTGACAAGCAAAAAACGGCTTATCATGGCTCTAGACAAGCTTCTTATGCGAAATATTAAGTCTTTTCTTTGGATCAGGTTTAATGAGGTCACAGTGGTCACAAGTCAGATTTCCGGTTTTAGGACTCTTTTCAGAACTCCTGAATTATCTCGGAACTATGATAGCTAGGAGAAACAATTAAGAGGCAATGATGGATATTGAAATTTTGAAATCCGGTTAACACGCCCTCATTTAGGCGCTTGGAAATATATACACGCTGATCTGGAAAGGTCAATCAAAAAATTTGACCTCAGGTCAAGGTCATTTGGTGACCCAGTTAGGTCATGTTGTATATGGCGCAACGCGGCCAGACGAGACGAACACAGTGGTGTCAACTACTCGTCTCTATCTCTTTTCTATCAATAGTTATAGCAATAATTGCTGATGACTCAGATGACCTCAGATGACCTTGTAGAAATCACTGGAGTAACAATTGCACCTTGATCATCTAGAATGAGCCTAAAATAGATGATTCTGAAAGGTTAGCCTAACTACCAATGCATATTTTCTGAAAGGAAGCATTTTGTTTTATTTTCCCGTTCACTTATAACGGGTAGGGTCAGGAAATTGAACCTGACCTTTTTGGGTACCCGTACGAAAAATCCGAGATAAACGAAGTTGTACGGGTACTGGATATTTTTATGCTAAATCCTGCAAGTTTCAAAACCTTTTTCCGGGAAAGACTGTGTTTTTGGCACGAGCACAAACATTTTTGAAGGTAAGGTCCTTGACTGTGACTTGTTGATGACCTGAGATGACCTCAAATCAACTTTTCCAAGTGTGGGTAATTGATGCCCAAACAGGTGTGCGAAATTTGGTGGCGCTGCGCGCCGACATTTTTCCGCTACTACTGAAAAACCTGGAGGGCGGAAATCACCCCCCCTGCAGTGCGCGGGTTAACAACACCAGCATGCTAGCATGTTTTAAAAAGGGAAGACAACTTATGGTACTCGAGGTTGTCTACATCAGAGACAGAGGCCCAATAATCAACCACCAATTAATATAGTTCCACCACTGGTACGAGTCATTTTGTTCATCAAAAGGACGTAACCGTGCCCCTGCCGTTGAGACCCACATAACACACCTATGTGGTTTCCACATGGGTTTAAGATTGGCTACGTGGGCTCAGCATGGGCATGGGCATGCACATGGGATTGGCATGGGTCCCATGTGGGCTGAGGTGGGCACAAGTGAACGTGGGGATGACGTTGGCATACCCCATATTGGCCCCATGTGGGTTTGAGGAGGTTAAAAGGTGGGGTGCTATAGTCAAATTATTTCCAGTTGAATGTTTTGTAACTGGAGCCTTTTCGAAAATAGCACGCGCTATATGCAAGTTATTACTTGAGAGACTAAGAATATTTATGTGACAAATGTTAATCGAGTGAAAGGAAGGCCTTATATTACCAGTAAGACGCCTTAAACGGCGAAGGACGAGCGAGTCCGAATAAATCCACGTCAATTTATACCTCCAACGGAGGTTCGTCTTGTGCAAAAGCATGCAGTTTGAATTATTTTCGCTATGTGTTGTTTTTTTGCTGTCGCAAAATTAGATCCAAACTAAATCGATACTTTGAACCTAAATAGGTTTTGCAGCGTTATTTTTAAATTTCATTATAAGCTTCATGTTTTGTAGGCAAAAATCATTTTGGGTTGGGTATTTAGATGGAATTTGGATTGCGCTTGTACAGCTGCATCATTTTTTATCGTCTAGCACCCCTTGGTTTTGGAAGCTATGGCGGTGTAATGAAAGGAAATGTTATAGAATCGTCATAAAATATTACACGCAGATTTTAACAGCGAAATACGCATTTAAAGCCTCATTTTTTGCATGCATTATAGAGACGGTACAATGGTTACATTGGTCTACAGATTGGTGTTTGTTTCATGCGCTTCACGTCCCCATAGGTGCTGAGGCACTGAATTTTAAATTGTGAAGATGTCATCAAATCTATGAATTTGGCGCTTGGTATAGCCAGTAACTTTGCAGCGTTACCACGCGGCTGGATCGGACCAGCATAGGTGCAATACGCCGGGCGGATCGGTTTGCTACGATCTGGGTCGCTCTTGAACGCCTGGTGACTTTTGGGGTACTATTGTTGGTTGCGAGATCTAGGTCGGTAATTGCAACGATGTTTTGGCAGGTAATTTTTCGTGGACGGACAGGGGTTGTAACGTTGCGCACGGTGCAGTGTGACCCAGAGTTTTACCTGTGGCAACATTGCTAGTGGTCGGTGTGGTCTCAGCTCACACCAAATTTTAGCTTTATAGGTCCCGCCGTTTCTCAGGCTACAGAGGATAAATACTTCTGAACCCCTGACGCGGCACGTGTCACGCGCCGTGCTGACCCATCACATGGAAACAAAACATGTCAATAATCATAATGTCATTGCATGTGGGGCTATCAATATGGCGAACGACCGCTTGTCATCGGATGCGGGGTCAAACAGATATAAGCTCTGACGCAAGCCGTCGCGGTCGGCCCGGCCGGGTCGGCCGCTTTATATGTGAGAAAAATTCCGATAGTCAATGAAGGACTCGCCTCGCGCGCTTCGCACTCGTTTCGTATGGAGGACGAGGTCGCTCCGCGGGAGCGGATTACGCGCTCGAGCGTAAATATAATAATTCATTGTTTACGAGAAACTTATTTTTAACGTAAAAAACGAAATAAATACCCGACGTTTTTGCATTTAGTTGCTTATTCATGGGCAAAAAAATGCCCAGTGAATAAGCAATAAACGCGAAACGTCGGGTATTTATTCGTTTTTTAGTTTAAAAAAGTTTCAAAATATGAATTATAAGATTAATATAAGGCCTTCCTTTCACTCGATTAACACTTGAGATACTGTAGCGGCCAAGAGTAATGCACACTGGAGCTGCATTGCGTGAATAATGGTCAAATATTATGTCCATTTTTGTACTTCGACTTATGTGGCTGGTGTCTTCTTGAAAATAGCAGGCGCAAAGCAAGTTAATCTACTAATATTTTAGCCATCAATACTTTACTTAAAATCAGTTTTTTCCCAGGTAACAAAATACTTTTTTTTCTTCATATTTGACCCATTCATTCATGTCATGCTGCCACCAGTGGTGGCATCACTCTTTGGCCACTCCAGTATCTCAAGCAATAACTGCGTATAGCGGTGCTTTTCGAAAAAGGGCTCCAGTCACTCCAACATTCAACTTAAAATAATTTGATATAGTCCATAAGGTACCATATGGAACTTCTTTCAAACCATATGCCATGGGTGTAATTTTGTATGTGGTTGGTGTGGAAAATCACACAACTTTTTGTAAAGAGAGATGCAATTTTTATCATCCAAGGACTTTTTCGGGTCGTGGTGCAAAATTGAAACTGGGTTTATTTATATACAGTTCATTTTTGCACCAATTAAAATAAAAGTGACGAAATTCGGGAAAATCAAAAGAAAAAATCAGTTAACATCAATGAAATCACACCAACTTTGAAAACATTTCTACTCCCATGACCATATGGGCACCATGTGGGAAAGGTGGGCAGCCCTCATGATTACCATGTGGTTACCATGTGTCTGTGCTATGTGGGGAACCGCTGACGATTACATCACGAATGATAATAAGGGCATTTGGCCTTTGGGGGATGGTTAGGCTCACTTAATAGTGAGGTTCACCCGCGCCGAGCCGGACCGCCGGTGCTCGACGCCACCTTCGCCGTGCCGGGGGGAGTGGGGCATGGCCTTCCGAGTATCAGGACATGATCTGGTCCTTTGGACCCGAGGCGCCCATGCAAAGCTGGAGTCCCTCCGATCAGTGACAGCGCCCCTCCGGCCAGTGACAGCGCCCCTCCGGCTAGTACGGAGCCCCCTCCAGCCAGTGACGGCGCTCCACAAAATTTGTAATACACGACGAGCTCGTGCGAAAGGAGAGGCGCTCCCTGCACAATTTTGGGCAATATTAGTGGCACCCCTAATGATCGATCGGGTGGCGCCTATTCATCCTTTGCAAATTGCTATGCACGCCATTGGGGGAGGAGCTTTCACGCTCTCCCTCGAAATTTGCTCCTTTTAGACGTATACAAAAGAAAAAGAAAATACCGTCCGAATCGCCGTAGTTTCAGAGATTCGTGCATTTTTAAATCTACGCGGTTGATGTGACTGAAAATTTGCACACACAAATATTAATGTCTCAGAAATATCGTATCAAATGTGTGACATTCAGCGTTATCAGGCAGCGCGCGCTGTTGGATAACCCTTTCTTCCCTATGGTGGTGATAGCGCAACTTGGGGTCATGACACGCCGGCCTCGTGCTCTGCTTGCCCTGAATGACCCACCCGTTCATGTAACTTTTTGAGGCCAGCGAATTGATGGTGACAGGGGTCGCTCTTTCACATTGGGAATTAACCCTCGCCCTACGGAGGGTCCTAAAACGACCCCCTGAGTTTTTTCTTGCATTACTCTTAACGTATGATGTCGATCTTTCTGAAATTTTCAGTAGCTGAGTTTACAACAATTATACGTATGCTGGCAAAACTTCATTAAAATTGGTAGAGTATTCTTGAAAGATAATGACCTTTTGAGTGACGTCATGTCATGCCATTTTTGAAAAACTGGAAAAACGATTAATGTTGGAAAATATCGTAGAAAATAGAGTTTTGCAGCAATTAGCAAACGAAAAACTGCACATATCGAAAGTGGCATTTTCATTAAAATAGTAATCTCAGATTGTCAAAAAAATACTCCACAAAATTCAAAAAAACTGATTTTTGGGGAAAATCACCAGAAAATTAAAATTGTAAAAGGTGTTGAAAACCGGAATACATGTAAAATAACAAAATATGGAAAATAACCAAACAAAATTTCAAAGCAATATCTCTAATTTTGACAGAGTTATGGTTTCCTAGGTGTACGAAATTTGTGATGTTATTTTGTAAAATTCCCTTTTTGGACTTTTTTGACCAGATACAAAAAAATAAACACCTCCTCTTGATTTTTGACACAAAACCGGTCTAGAAATATGCCCTTTTATTTACATTTATCAATTTCCAATTTTGAGGTTTTTGACAGAGCAGAATCGCCATTCTTGACGTGATCGAGTCGAGGACATTCACTTGACCTGGAAGGTCACCCGTTGACCTGAAACTTAAAAACAGAAAACTGTTATAATTCTCACATGACGGGCAACATGCTGGTTTTTACCGCGTTGCTCTATGTTGCTTGGTTTGAAAGTCAACAGGGGGTCTTTTCGGCCCCCCCCCCCCCCCACCCGGTAGGGCGAAGGTGAGAAAAGCTCCCGTAGGACGAGGGTTAAGGCCGCCCGTTCCGTTCCTAACCCAAGAGGGCGTTTCACTAATAAGCATAGGTACTTGCTAATGCTAAGTGTTTTTCAACAATAACCTTTCCAGTCCTCCTCGTGACCTTGAGACTATTCAAGAGCGATGTGAAGGATAGTTATAACTTTTTTACGAAACATCACTAAACAGTTTCATCACTTTGATAATTATCTCGATGAACTCAAATACAAAAATGTGACGGTGGATTGTCCAATGTTGGAGAGATGGTCCTATGTGTTGTCCTCTTCTCTCCTTTACGCTAATCAGGACAACATCAATAACAAACAAGTTGTGAGTGATTTTTGCAAAGTTGTATTTCAGTGAGTGAGCTACCAACACTAATCACTTAGCGATGTGTAGGAGAAAACCGATAGGTTGGTGCAGTGCAATAAACATCGACCAATTCAACAACGGCCAATTAAACGGCCACGTGCACATTCTAAGGTCCTCGAAAAATTACTTGCAGTCTGGGAGCTTGTAGTCCTGCAAACAAAAGCACAAGGTCAGCGTGATGCATAATAAAGCTATGCTGATATGCTTCAAGCTTCATTGACCAGCTTAAAATAAATTATAAAATAATACAAATATGAGAACAATGCAGTCTAGCTCAACACCAAGCAATACCAATTTTACTTAGATAAGATCGTTGATATTAGAAATGCCATTAATGATTTAAAATATATAACTATATTTTATCATGAAGTTACTTGTATACAATTGAACACCATATTAAATATGCTATAAAGCAATTTAAGGATGATAAATTATAAAATGACTAAAGTAGCTACAAGCATAATCCTGCCGATTGCCAGTCCCCATCTCACCGTTTCCACTCTGTTCTCGGTGGTGTAGTAGTCGTAGACGGCGATGGTGGCTGGCTTCAGTTTCTGCACCACCGTCTCCTGCAGCACCCTCAGGTCGAAACAGAGCGTCGTCTTCACCAGCTGGTCAAAGTAGAGCGACAGCACCGACTGACGCAGCTCCCAGCGGCGAATCACTGAAACACGTCAGGCACAGACAGCCGTCAGATCGCCGCAAGAGGTGGTACAACATGTAAATAAACTGAATACAGTCGGTGCCAAATTATTTAATTTCACAAACTGTCTGCGGGATTCAAAATGCTCATGTCTTAGGTTGGCGACCCCAACAAAATCGGGGCTGCTGTCATTGCTTAACATGCAGAACTACCTCCCACCGCAACGAGTTTTAATTTTAGCAGCAGCGCCCACCCATTCTGAGATTTTGGTAATGCAACTCGCTTGGCAACCGCCATGTCCTTGGGAAATTGTCTCGGCGATATTTCACCAGTTCTGGTGATGTCGCTGGCCGCTGGATACCTTGACGACGGTATGGCATTACGTTACTTGCTGTCAGGGAATTCCTCTGAGCGCTTGATATCATTTCTGGTTCGTGAATGACACGAGAATGTAATGGTCACAAATATAAGTTCATATTGCGCATTACGTAATACCATTCCCGAGAGCGAGTTTTCACAATACCAGGTTTGGTTGGGTGGGTAGGCATGGTGGTAAATCATTTTACAACCGCACCCCTGTCTTCCGCCTGGAAGATTCACCGGGAAATGACATCCCGAGATAGAGGGTACTCCTCAGCTCTGTATCCGGGAATGGGTAGCAGCTGACCGCACAGCCCACCTGGCTTTGCGGCGTCCCGGTACTAACCTACAAAGATCCGCCCCGGACAGGCAAGCGAGAGACTCGCAGACAGGACGTACCATTATCGCGCTCCAGCTGTTGCAGCACGTGGTCTATAGCGATGAAGCCGGACAGCATCTCTATCTCGATGATGGCCATGTTGGAGGCGGCGTCAGCGGCGATGTAGGAGGTGCAGATCTCTGTGGAGCAGCAGCCGGGGACACCAGTCAGCAGAGGCGGGAGTCAGTCAGAGTTGGTACCAGAGAAGGCGCACAACATCGTCAAACGGGCGATTAACATCAACTGGAAGGTGCACGCTGCAAACATTTCTGTCATACTTTGTGCTGGCAAGCCCATGGATGGAGCCAAAGAGCAGCTATGTTGGTATCCTGAGGGATATGCAGGATTTCGGAATTAAGAGATCATTCACGCGCTTTGCAAGAAGAACCTCCTTAACCCGCGCCATGCTGGGGGTGTTTAAACACCCCCAGCAAAAATGGAGGCACCCCAAGAGGGAGGTTTTTCAGAGTTTTTTTCCCGAGGAAAACCCCGCCCGAGGTTGTTCGTACCTAGCAGAAAACGGAGAGCAGAGCGCCTCCATTTTACGCATACCTTATCCCCATCTTTTGCGCTACCTTTTCGAAAATGTTTGACCAGGGGCCATCTCAGGTCAGGTCAGATCATGTCAAGTAACCCCACCTCCCCGAAAAATACAGTCGTGCCACAGCCACAGTATTTAACCGGCAAATTGTAAACTTATTTGATATTATAAGATCACATAGGTACATACCTACAACTATTATACATCTAATTTTGGATTACAATTGAATATCTGTTCTACATCTAGCACGTAGTCTACGTATTGCGCTCACTTACGCAGGATGAATGATTTTGACATAATCTTTTTCGCATTGGGTTGCATTCTTGTGGTTATGGATCTTGAACGCCTGGTTGGCTATTGTCTCCTTTAAACTGTATCTCATAATTGTCTGAAAATAACAGGGAACAAGCTTAGATGAAAGCACTGCTTAGGTATAGTTGATGCAAATGTGCGCGATCCCGGTGAAATCAGTTAACTGGATTTGAATATCAGTTTTTTATACGGAGCGGACAGACCGGAAAAATGTCAGAAATCCTCCCCAAATAGAAATATGGAGATGTACGTCAATGCGTAAGTTTCACTCGCCGCTGACTCCTCCTCCTTGTACCGTCTGTGAAGTAAGAGTTAGTAGTTACTGACCTGCGCCACGACACAGCCGGAGCCAGAGGCGGTCACCGCCACGCTGGTCGGCAGCTCCGCAAAGCGCCTGCCAGCTCGGCCCCTAACTGGTGCAGCAGACGGGGTTTGCCTGGCCGTCACGGTGAAGACAGACTCCGCGCGTGAAAGGTGCCGCCGAGGGCGCCCGTCACCGTCCACACTGGCGCACCGATCAGCTTGCTGGAATTTCGCTTTGCTTCTCGGGCGGACCACCCAGCGTACCCGACAGCGCCACCACGTGTCCTGCGTGGACATCCCAAGGGCTCACCGCGGCCGTTTGACGGTCGCCGAGAGTCAGGCAGCAGCGGAACGGCGGCGTGCTTGGTGCTGTTGCACTCGTGCCCCTCCAGCCTCAGCAAGCTGTCAGCGTGCATGTAGGGCGGTGATGCTCCACGTCGAGTGCGCTGCCACCGCTTCCACGCGACTGGAAGCGCTCCGAGCGCCAGTGCAGCGAGTCCTCGTCGCGGACTGCGCGGCTCAACAGCCCCGGCACGGCTGCCGCCGCCGCCGCCTGCTCGCCGGCCTCCAGCAGCGCGTGCGTCACCAGCACCTTGGCGTACAGGCCACTTGGCTTGCCGGCGCGCAGACAGCCGACGGCGCGGCGCACCACCGAAGACCGGGGGTCCGTCTCCAGCAGCGCCAGCACGGTGAAGGCGGTGAGCGCCAGTCGGCCGCCGTCGGCCACGCCACCACTCATCGACTTGCTGTACAGCCAGCCGACGCGGTTGAAGCAGCCGTCACTGCGCTAGCGTAGCCGTTTCTTCACCCAGCGCAGGCTGGCGGCCAGGTCCGATGCGTCGATCGCCACGAACTTGCGGGCTGCCGCGAACCAGCGTATGACGTACACCGTGAGCCAGAGAGAGCCCTGCTTGCGACGCCAGGACTTCTCGCCAAAGGCGGAGTACGAGCCATCGGAGTGACGGTAGCGCAGCTGGCGCTGGTAGCCTGCCGACAGGAGAGACACTTCTAGGTAACGAAGACTGAGGCTGGGGAGAGACTGCAAGGTAACGGACGTCGGACACCCACTCCTAGGAGACACTCGAAGGTAACGGACACCTAATCCAGGGAGACACTCCTAGGTGCGGACACCCAATCCGAGGAGACTAGGTGGTTGAAACCCAGTTCGGGAAGAGAATCTTAAATATCAGACACTTGATTCCGGAAAGCTCTCTGCTAACTGACACTCAGCCGGAGAATATGCTACTTGTTCTGTTATTCAACGAGAATCTCTGTGCCGAATATAATATACAACCTCAATTTGAGATGAAACTGCGAAAGTATCCAGCATCTTAGGTGTGATGCCAGTTGTATGATTATATACGGAGAAAGAGGACAAGGTTATAACCCGACACATGGCAAACAGTGACTTACCACTCATCATGTTATCGGTGGTCTTTTTCTTCAGCTCTTTGCTCAGTAGTTTTTCGCTTCAGATACTGCGCCACCAAGATGTTGGGTACGAGGAGAAACCATGTTCTGTTCACACACATCGTGAGGAACCCGCACGAGGCTCTCCAGACCCTGCAACGACAACATCGTCAACGCCTGGATCAATTTCAGGCAGTGTCGTACTGAGCATAGGGGCATTCAAGGCCCTTGGGACCTTGGCCCTTGGGACCCAAGGCGCCCATGCAAAGCTGGCGCCCCTAGGTTTTGTTTTAAAGAATAATCCTCGATACTCTAAGGAATGATTAAAATGTCGTCCCTCTCTCAGAAAAGACGTTCATATCCAAATATATAATGAGATGATATTTTTTGCCAATATTGGTGGCGCCCCGTCGATTGAGTGGCGCCCCTCGAGGTAAAGCCCAGGTCCTTTGTGAGTTTTTGCGTACACCACTGATTTCAGGAAGCTTATTAAAATGTTAAATATTTTGGGTCGCTTGAAAACCCAATATGAATTACCAAAGAACCTAACAGTGGAGGAACTAAACTGGAACACCTCATCGATTTGCTGTTAACCTTCCACAGGCACTTGAGAGAAGCGGGATAATCTCACAGCTAACAATTTGACGTTGTCACAACGTAGTGATAAGGTTGAGACACAACGATAGGGACGTAGGAACGTTATGATAAGCGAGAGGCCAGTGTAGCTTTGATCTAGTCACAGGAGAAAGCCAACCCCCTATCAAAAACTTATTTGCCGATTTGTGTGCTTCTCACCTTGGCGAACCTTCTGCCATCAAATATTGTCCACAACAAGAAAAATACAAAAAATGCCGAAAATTGAGGGCGCCATGGTCTCCCTGCTGACCATTCCCCGACACCTGAATCCTTACGCTTATGCCTACGACACAACACTTTGTTGAGTACGATATCCCAGGAACATTGTAACAACAACTATACGTCACGACGTTCGGCAAAACGTCACAAGCGTAGTCACATCGTTACTTTTGTCAAATATGGACTAATGGTGGACTAGCGTGGTCGCTCAGTATCGTAGGCAGACGGTGAATACGCCTAACTTAGGTCCATGTCACGTGCACGTCGATGAGACGTTATTTCAAGCTACGAAAAAGCAACGTGTGACATCGTAAAATCGCACGTTGGTACACCGTTAATAGCAACGTGTTCGAACATCTTTGCTTTCAACAGCAATCTTTGCCTCTTCACAACATTGACAAACGTTGTCGCAACGTACAAAATCCAAAACTTGATGTTCACAACTTTGTTCACAACTATCCGTTAGTGGACTTCCTGCTCTTACCCGAGAGCTGGGTGGAGTGATGGATGGCCTATTCAAGCGGAACCGGGAGAAGTGGGGTTAAAAACTTCTGTACCGTGAGCTGAGTGATGGCTTTGTCCCAGCGGGTCACCGTATGGAGACAACCGCTCGCGTCCGAGGCCAGGAAAACACGTGGCGAGTAGCCCAGCTCAAACACGTGCGTCTTAGAGCTACCATTCGTGCAGATGCGCTCCGTGAGAGTCTCCTCCTGTGGGAAGCCTTCCGGCTTCACCAGAATTTCACGCACCAGAGCATCACTGTAAAAATACAGATATCCCAGTAAGTCACTGTTAGAAACACAGATATTCCAGAGCATCACTGGGGCATTCCACGACGAATCGACAAAAACAAAATTGTACACCCTCATATTTTTTATTTTTTTTTACAAATGAGTGTACAGATTAATATTGGGTGCTAAACGAAGCTGTGACAGTCTGATTTTCTCAGATCAACGGTCACCGAGTTAGAGCCTCGAGCATTTTTGAGAGGTCATGTTGTAAGGCCATCTTTGATCGCCTGTAGCTTGTAAATTAAATACAGGAACGTAAAACAATCACACATGTTTTTAGTTTGCAATGATGCGAGAAAACTTTTGGCAATTTCGGATTTTCTTTTTTTATTTGTTTTTTGACCCCGTCACTTTGTGACCTCTTTTTCCGTGAAATACCTCGACATGTGGCACAAAAAATTGTCTGAAGCCAGTTCAGTCTTTGTTAATATTCTTTCAAAAGAAAAATAATCGAAAATGAGTTTTCACTATAAAGACTACTTTTAAGCTTGGCAAAAACTTCGGTAGGCGGCGCTGGGAACATACATCTGTGCATCTTCAGACCGGGTAGAGATATCGAGATGCAGTAAACGCCAGTGAATAGGTCTAACTATTCTGTGAGAAAAATTTGAATATACTTTTGTGATCTACGGTCAAGGTCATGGTCGTATTTAAGGTCACATATTGCAAGTAGCGCTTTGAACACATGTATGTGTACCTATCTCTGAACTGGGTAAAGATTTTGACATGCAGTAAACGACAGTGAATAGGTTTAAGTATTCTGAGAGGAAAATGTTTATATAATTTTGTGATCTGAGGTAAAAGTCAAGGTCATATTTAAGGTCACAATTTCAATATTTCACCTTAAATAGAGCATTGACTTTAACCTCAGATCACAAAGGTATGCTTACATTTTCGTCTCAGAATACTTAGACCTATCCATTGTAGTTTATTGCATCTCGATATCTTTGTCCAGTCTAGAGATACACAGACATGTCTTCAAGC
>VOPJ01003575.1:0-42648 GCA_014673585.1 Semibalanus balanoides
TGAGTCCACCCAGCTACGAGATGCTCCACCAGCAGCGATATATTAGGTATAAGGTTCGGTCCGGTTCGATTTGGTTGGAAAAGGAAGAAAACTCCAGGCCACTGTAAAATACTAGCTGGCCTGCTGAGTTTCTATTCGACTTTTGGCGTGTTTGCTTTTTGCCACGTTTACTTTTTACCTTTTCTACTTTGTCTTTAGACTTTTGGCGATTTTTACCCCTAGACTTTTCGTCCCTTGACTTTCCGTCGGTTAACTTTATCTTTTAACTTTTTACCCTGGAATCATGTGGTAACAGGTATGTCTGGTGTGGTGTGCAGTCAAAACTTTTATGTAAATTATTTGAATGGTTATTATGAGCGAGCGCGAAGCGTGCAGCGAGTCCTCACTGAATATATTTTTTTTCTCACATATAAGCGGCCGACCCAGCCCAGTAATGTGTAGACCAATATACCGTCTCTAAAATGCATGTGAAAAATAAGGTTTTAATAGCCGTTTTCGCGATGGCTTATTTTGCGCGAAATGTTTTAAAACATTTTAAAATGTTTCAGTGGTAGCCGTCTTCACGATGGGCTAAATAAATTTGCAAAAGAGAAAATAGTTAATAAAATTAATAAACACCTCGCCGTAGGAACCGTAGGGCGAGGGTTAAGAGCATTTTTCGCCAATTAGTCCATCGTTGAAACGGCACTAAACAATAAAAAAAACATTTTAAAACATTTTAAAATGTTTTAAAACATTTCGCGCAAAATAGCCCATCGTGAAAACGGCTAATGCAATATTTTGATTTTAAAATCCGCCTGTAATATACACATTGCCGATTTTTAAATATTTCCTTCATTACACCGCCGTAGCGTCAAAACCAAAGGGTGCTAAACGATAAAAATTATATTTAGTATTGTGTATTGATTAAATCGTCTACAGGCTCATCACCCAGTTACAGACGATGTCAGAAAATAAAAACAATAAATAACACGACAAAATTAGCACATAAAAAAACACACTACAGTGTTTTCAGTATTCAATTTTCGCACACCAAGTCAGTTACAAATAAGTATCCAGCGTCCTTGTGTAGCTAATGATGCGAGATTTAAAGGAGGATACGGTAGCAGGCGCGGATCCAGGATTTCGGTCGGGGGGGGGCGCCCAATACAAAAAGTTGCGCGCACCCTACGGGCGCGCCATAGAAAAGACCCGGTTCAGGGGGGCGCGCCCAAAGCGCCCCCCCCCCCCCTGGATCCGCGCCTGGTAATATAAAGAAAGTCGAGACTATTAGTGTCAGAGTTTAAAAACGAGTTACATAGGATGGCGTTCGGGTAAGAACGCTCCCGCTGAACCGTGTTCACCTTCAACGAACACTTAAAGGCAAGGTTTTACGTGTTTGGCGAAAAGCGCCCCGTACAATAAACCAAACGCTGCCAGCGGATGAGAACTATCGAATTCGCGCATGATGAATATGATATAAAAACATAAGGTCGTATTGTGCTAAGCGGGATTTGATAGAACGCACGTTAAAATGTGATAACATAAAACGGTAGTCAACAATGTCAGTGGGTTTGTCAGAGTTACGGGCCAGCCACGTTAGAAACCTGTGTTAGCTATAATATAGCTGTAAACATATAGCTGTAAAGACCAATAAAATCCATGTATTACCCACCCAAAATGTATTTCTGCTCACAAACATGAAGCTTATTATTGCAATTGAAAAATAACGCTGCAAAACCTATTTAGTTCAAAGTATCGATTTAGTTCGGATCTATTTGCGACGGCAAAACAGCACATAGCGAAAGCAATTTAAAAGCATGCTTCGCACAAAACTAACCTCCGTTGGGCGGATGAGAAATTGACGCGGGTTTATTCGGGCTCGCTCGTCCTTCGCCGCTTAACCCTCGTCTGGGTGGGGGGGGTTGGATGCCACCCCCTCGGTTTTTCAAAAATAACTCTCGTGCTTAGTAACCGATCGCAATGAAACTTTCAGTATCCTACTTTTGAACAATTCGACACATACTCTGAAAATTTCCAACTTCCAACTTGTATGACCCGTGACATCTGACCAGGCACGTAGCCACGATTTTGCTCAGGGCGGGGGGACACGTCGGATAAAAATCACATTTTGCTCCTCAGTCATATGCTGCTGACCGGGGGGGTAGGATCGGGTTTTTAGAGAATCTCATTCTATCTAGTGTTAATTTATTTCGCTCTGGGAGGCCTCCCCCTTGGCTACGTCCCTGCCTATGTCCTGTTTCTGAAGGTCATGGCAGGCGAAACTGGCGTCCCGTAGTATCGATCCTTGTTATATGTTTAGTTTCCGAGTGTTTGACGTTCAGGAGCAAATGCAAAGGTGTTTCCAGGTGACAGGTGGGGCATTCCAAGACATTTCGACCAGTCGAAAACACCCTCATCTCTCACTTTTTGTTCAAAATTGGTGTATAGGGTTATCTTGGTCCTGAATTTCAGCTGTGAAATATTAGCTCACGATCTGACCTCAGCGTTATCGAGTTATAGCCGTCGGGCATTTTATGCAGGGTCACTTTGCAGAGCGTGTTTTCGGAGGCCGAAAGCTGCATTTACTTAACCAAATGCCTAAAAATACTTGTATGCTGAGTCACAATGAACGAAGTTTTTTACTGAATTTTTTGCGTGACTTGAATGACCTTGACCACGTGACCTTGTGAACATTTTTTTTCTAAAGATGACGCGTTGTACCTCGGTACACCCTGATTTAAATTATAATTTTCACCCTCCTCAAATTTACTGCTACCAATGTCTTGTCTAACAATGCAACAAAAAAAAAGTTCGTTTCTTCCGCTAATTTCCATATTTCCGAATCTATACGTGAAGTGTTTTTCGAATGTACCCCCAAGGGGGAGAACGGTAGACGGGCAAATATCTGCCAATCTATGAGACCAGATTTGACGCGTCTCACGCATTTGATCTGGCGTGTGCTAGACGGTGCGAATAATTGTATACACTTTGTGTAATATGAGTGGACCAAAAGTGGACCAAAAAACCAACCCAAACCACCAAAAATCGTTGCAACGACATCATGCATCCAAAACCTATGAGACGATTTAACAGTATCTTAACCATTCGATCCAGCGTGTTCAAAAACGTCTGTGGATAAGAGTCTTTTATCTACTTGTCATTCTTAAGTGGACCAAATTAAACCAAAACGACAACAATCGTGCAGACGGCATCATGCTCAGAACCTATGGGACGACTTGAACGGTCTGTCTTCAATCAATCTGGTGTCGGTTCCAAAACAGTGTCTCAAGAATTCTATCAACTTTTGAAATAAGTTAATCATTTATTAATATTCCTTATCTATTATTTATTTCTAAATTATTCTAATTGGACCAAATCAGACCCAAACCACCAAAAATCATTTGCAGATGACACTAATATACTACCCGAAAAAAACCATAAAATAGTTATACCAGATATTAAAAAATGGCAGTAATCTCACCATTCGATCCGGCGTGGTTGAAAACGTTTGGTGCGACAGCTTTATCTTAAATATTGATCAATCCAATGGACCAAATTAGACAAAAAACGCTCAAAATCGTTGCAGATACGTCATGCTCCGAAAACGTATGGCCGATTTGGACACGATCTTCACCATTCATCTGGCTTTTTTCCAAAGCAGGGCCGTATTGAGTTTAATCATTTTTGTCGAATTTAAGTGGACCAAATCGGACCAAAAAACCACCAGTTTGTTGGTTTCGGGTCCAATTTGGTCCACTTTTAAAAACCAAACTAGTCAAAACTCAACACGGCACTGTTTCGGATCAAAGCCGCCAGATCGAATGGTGAAGCATCTGTCCATGCATATGTCCTGCAGAAGTGCGTATCTGCAACGTTTTTGACGTATTTCGGTTTATAATTTGTCCACTTAGAATTAAACCAAAGTGATGAGAAAAACTCTTATCCACAACGTTTTGAAACCACGCTAGAGATCGAATGTTAAGATTACTGTCCAAATCGGTTCCCATAGGTTTGGATTATGATTCGGCTGCAACAATTATTGGGTGTGGTGGTTTTGCCGTCCAAAAAAATTTTGGTCCACTCATATTAGACCAAAGGTGTATACAATTTATACGTACCGTCTTAGACCACGCCAGATCCATAATGGTAAAGACCCCGTCCAAATCGGTCTCATAATTGGCAGATATTTGCCCTACCCCTCCCCCGTTGGCGGTAATTACGAAAAACACTCACGTAGTAGAAGATATGGAAAATAGAAATTAGAGGAAAAACGCACCACACTTTTTTATTTTGTGGCATTGTTAGACAAGACATTGACAAGTATTTTTGAGAGGGTGAAAAATTTAAATCAGAGGTGACCCGATCACCACCGAGGGCATTTCGAAAAAAAATATCACAATTCACGTGGTCAAGGTCATTCAAGGTTCACGCAAAAAAAAAAATAGTTTTCATTGTGAACTCAGCCATACAAGTATTTTTAGCCATTTCGTCTAAGTCAAAGCAGTCTTCGGCCTCCGAAAACACCTGCTGGCAAAGGTGACCCTGCAAAATGCCCGAGGCTATAACTCGATAACCTGAAGTCAGATCGAGCTAATATTTCTACAGCTGAATTCAGGACCCAAGATAATCCTATACACCAATTTTGAACAAAAAGGGAGAAATGAGGGTGTAATATGGGATAAAAAATGGTCGAAATGTCGTGGGCCCCAGGTGTGCCTTCTGTTCAGAATGTGACCTCGACTGACCTATTTTTAGGTCAGCCAAGATCACTGACCTCCGATGACTTTTTGTGCTTCTGGCCGCTTTTAGGACAGTTGTTGACGCCGATTTCAAATATTGGAGCCATTTGACATAGTTAAATGTTTCACTTGGGTCATGCGCTTACAAATAACAACCGAGGTCACTGACCTCAGATGACCGGACATGACCTTTTTTAATTTGGCAGTTTTTAGGTAGTTTTGTGACGCCGATTTCAATTCTGGCATGTATTAAGCATAAAAAGATGTTCCTTTACCATTTTGGCTCTATCAGTATTCAATTTTTGCACATTTACTATTTGCGACATATTTGTCTTTGACATGACCTCAGAGGTCATCTATTAATCCAGGACATTAAAATAATATGTCGGTGGCTTTCTCTCGCCACAAGCAACACGCTCGTTTCTTAATCGAAGCTCTAGCTCAATTAGAGGCAAAACGCCAGGGAAATCGTACCCCCCCCCCTACCCGGACACGCAGTAATTTGCCCTACCCGGGCGAGGGTTAAGGTGTCCTACTGGTGTGTAAAACCATTGAACTCTATAGGTGTCAATGTGTACCTATATATGTCAGTGTAAAACAGACCAATCTGCGTACCTACCGTCCGATTGGGCAATTCCGGGCTGCTGGCAAAATTTAGAGACGAAAGTTGTACGTGCCTGACATACCTGGACACGATCCGCCCTGCCCTCTGACGTCACCCGACCTTAAGTGTGGCCATGGGCGGATCCAGAGTGGGGGCACGGAGTCATGCCCCTCCTCAAAACCATCCAAAATCGTCGCAAATTTGACACATTTACCGAGGTAATCGGAAAACTAAGCAACTTGTACTAAGTAAAATTTGTTTTAAATCAGTTACTGATGCATAAGCAAGCGAAAACAGACAAGTTTTACAAATTGTGCGCGACTTTTGGGGATTCCCCCTCCCAAACTGACAAAACCACCCGTTCTGGATCCGCCTACGAGTGTGGTCGCTGCCACCGGCCACAGGCCATCCCAGTCGGGGGCAAATAGCGAGCGTCGAAGCGGCTCGAATCCGGCCTGCCACGCCGGGTGAGGTCAATGGCCTTGACTCTGGCACGACCACAACCTTTTCGAGGCGAGGTCTCTTGACGTGACCTGGCTGCGTGACCCGAGATGACTCGAATTCAACACTTTTACACAATGTCAATTATTGACGCCCAAACGCCTGTGCCAAATTGGGTGTCATTGCCACCCGCCGTTTTCCCGCTATTCATGAAAAACCTCAGGTCAAAATGGCTAAGTTTAAAGAAGCGCCCACACTACAGCTACTTTCCTGACTAAATAATGGGCCGACTTAATGTTGTTGTTTGGCTGCGCGTACTCAGGTCACGCTGATTGTGTTTTAGCAATGCACTCTGAGTTACTTACTTGCAGCAGTGGCGGTGCGGGTTTGTGGCCGGGTCGGCGTCTATCTTCCAGGTGCAGCGGGAGGGCAGGTCCGGTCGGATGAACTCTTCCTCTCTCAGGGAGCGTATATGAGGAGCTTCTTCCTCCACCGGAGGGCGGGTCGATGCCATGATGAGCCTCTGAGAATTCCCTCGCTAGTTAGATGCCATCAATGCGCAAATGTATAAATGGCCACCCACTTCGTGATACGTGAATGTACTTACTTTGCATGAAGCTGTACACGAATGTCAAACCGTTTAACATTTTCACGTATGTGGCAATGAGTGTGACGGGTTTAATTACTAATATAGTGATTTTTTTGAAAACTTTTGCTACAATTTAATAGCCGTTATTTTGCGCGAAATATTTTAAAACATTTTAAAATGTTTTAAAATGTTTTAGTTGTAGCCGCTTTCACAATGGACTAATTGGCGAAAAAAATGCTCTAACCCTCGCCCTACGGTCCCATACGGCAAGGGTTAAAACATTTCTCGCAAATTAGCCCATCGTGAAGACGGCTACCACTGAAATTTTAAAACATTTTAAAATGTTTTAAAACATTTCGCGCAAAATAAGCCATCGTGAAAACGGCAAATGTCGTCTAAAAGTTACAAATCGGAACATATCATTGTTTTTTTATTGGTAAAATGGTTAATATTTTAATCGTAACATTTGTTTTCATAAACACTTAAATTCAGCAAAATTCGAATTGTGCCGTCTTTAAAAATAATCTAAATCATGCAAATCTCCAAAAAGTGATTTGACGTCTGTAGAGTCAAGTGCTCACAAAGGATCCTAGCTCTGGCCTCTGATCATTTAGCATGAGCATACTTACAGGTCAAGCCCGACTTATGTGCCATTTAACGATCCGACCCGAACTTTTGTCTCGTATGTAGTAAAACAAACAGAAATGCCACCATACAGCATAGGTGGAAAGTTAGAGTTTTACAATGTATTAATGGAACAGAAAATGAAAGCACGCATCTTTCAGAACCGTCATGGGCTGAAATGGTTGAACAGCACGACACACCATGGATCGAAGTTCTTTCCGTGAAGCTCGACACACGCTTTGTATGCAAAATACAAACAGTAGACATTGTCAAGTACTGCGTGCAGGTCGGTCTCTAGGGTTCTTCCTCGGCAGCGGTCCATCACTCTGTATCTTATCTTACCTGGCAGTGCAGTGGTGCTCTGTTGATCCGTCCCAGCAGCGGCCGGTACTGCGATGCACGCCCCCAGCCACCTACTGGAGCGACAGTGAGCCGCGCCGCTGCCAGGCACCTCTATGTATGCCACTGGAGCTGGGTAGTCGCCTCCGGCTGTGACTGGACGCCTCCGGGCGCCTCCGCCTATGACTGTTGTAGAGCTGCGACTTTGTTCGACTCTATCCCGGCTGGCGACAAGTGGCTTCACTTCGCTTGCCCCGAAAGCGAAACTGGCTGGGGTGACACTATCTACGTGTGTAGGAACTGTCCATGGTCATTGTCGAAATGTTTTTGTTTTGTTGCGTGGTAAATAATTGTAATGCTAAGCACTGTTTCCATGTGTAGCTTGTTTCGCTTTTAAAATACCTACAAACGCTGATCTCCCGTATGGACGACGCTATACATTTCAATGGCACTTTGATAATGAAAAATATAAATAGAAAAAAGCTCATTAAACAAAGTTGTGTAGCCATAGCTCTAAGGTATGGTTAAAGTGACCAGACATGTGCCAAGGCCGAAAAGTAGGATCCAAGATCCACAAGATCCAAGGGCAAACTGATTTTCCAGGATCCAGGATCCACAGGATCCCACGATTTTCTACTTCTCCAGGATCCAAGATCCATAGGATCCCGCGAAGAAAAAAAACATGATGATCCACAAGATCCCACGACAAAATAATCCTGCAGGATCCAGGATCTAACCAGATCCTAGCTCTTGGATCCTAGGGATCCTGAATTCCGGATATTTTTGGATATTGGCCGTGTCTGATCACTACATGTAAATCTTACACCATTGACATTGAGTATGGGAGTTTTAACCCGCGCACGGACGGGGGTCTGAGCCAACTTAGAACGGACGGGGGGCGGATAACCGCCCCCTTAGAGATCTCGAAAACTACGCAACGTAGAGAGAAGCAGAAAACGGAGTTAGGTAGGTCGTGACAATTACTAGAGAAAGTACTTGAGGATTTTTTATCACGTCAATATTGAGGTCACCAGAGGTCAAAACAAGTCAAATTTTCCCATATGTCGAGTAAATTGAGCACTGCTTCACATAATCCGGACTAGCTCAATAATTAAGATAGCTAGGAGCAATCCGATAAAAAAAAACACGGAAATGCCCTTGAAACGCTCCTGCTGCAATAGCCTTCAAATTTGTGATAGGGTCAATATTTTAGGCTCCAGAGGTCAGCAAAGGTCAAAATGCTTAATTTCATGGAAAAAGTTTTTTGCTAATAACTTTGTATTTATAAACGCTAGAGCAACGATTTTGCCATCATCATGTTTTTCTTATCAAGGCGCATCGAATTCTATATCGTATGACCTAGCTCAAACTCACAAATTTGACCTGACCTGACCTGAGGTCTTGTCAAGGACAAGTCAAATCTTATATCATTCGACTGAGCTAGACAAGAAAAACAGAATGGTGAAAACCATAGCATTTTTTTTTAACCATAGCACTCTACCTCACGTAGAAGATAAGTTATTGTACAAAAACCATATACCCTTGGGGCATATTGGATTTGACCTTCAAGAGGTCACGGAAGAAAATTACAACATGCATTATTCTGCTAAGCTCCAAAATAGTGACAAGGATGAAAACTGACGATATTTAGCCAGGTTTTGTTCGATTGGGGCGCATTTCAATTGTCTCCCATAGACTTATCATGGGAGGTCACGAAATTGACATGACCTCAGGTCATCGACATCAAAAATACGAGATAAACGAACTGTAGATACCAGTGGCCTCATTACACACTGTGGTTTTCAAACTGTTTGGTTTATCACTGTGGCTTCGGCAAGATGTCAAACTTTCAAAAACGTGACTTGAGGTCAGGTCATTTAATGTGACCTGACAACGTGACCTTGGAAGTTCGGAGGTAAAACATTTCAGAAAGTGTGGGTAAATGATGCCCAAACAGCTATGCAAAATTTGGTGGCGCTACGCAACGCCGTTTTCCCGCTACTCCTGAAAACCCTCCGGGGGCGGATATCCCCCCCGTCCGTGCGCGGGTTAATATCATGAAATACATGTATTATTATATTTTAGCACCACAAACAGTGACATATGCTTAACAAGATCCCACGACAAACTGATTTTACAGGATCCAGGATCCACAGGATCCCACGTCAAGATATTTTACAGGATCCAGGATCCACAGAATCCAGGATCCACAGGATCCAACGACAAAATAATTTCCAGGATCCCATTATAAAATGATCTTGCAGAATCTAGGATCCAACAAGATCCCGGATCTTGGATCCTACGGATCCTAGATCTTGGATCTTGTTTTGGATCTTGGCCCATTTCTGGAATACACATTAAATTATTTTTAATATTTTTTAATGTTTTTGTTGTTATGTGTATCTTCTTTCATCATCAAAAAACTAATCTGTGCCATTGAACTGTGTAGCGTTGTCCACTCGAGAGATCAGCGTTTTTATTTTAAAAACGAACGAAGCATCAATCAGTCAGCGCTTTAGCGTACTATTGTCAGTGGATGAGAAGATATTGGGTTCACCCCGTTTTCTAATGAACACTTGGTGAGTTGAACTTGGTGCCCTCGTGGCTGGTTAGTTTGGGATGCATGTTTTTTCAGGGGCGGATCCAGCCGCTCGGTTTGGGGGGGGCCAACTTTTTTGGGCAAAAATGTAACCATTTTTTTCTCCACGGATTTGGGCTTCTCACCTTATTTGGCATTCCAGATGTAAAAAATGTGAAAACAATTTTTTTAGTGAAAAAAAAAATATAAAAAAATGGGGAAAAAACGTAAAAATCGGGAAAAAATCACTTTAAAACACACAAACCACCACTTTCCGAAGCATGTACACACGTAAATAATAGTCACGTTTATTTCATACTAACTCGCAGGGGCGTCACCGTAATCTTTAGGGGCGGATGACCGCTGAATGACGAAAAATATGTATTATCCGTGTTTGCATGTATATTCAAAGCCCTTTTGCAGCATTTTAAATGTGGATTCCATGTTTAATACGGGAAAATTTGGTTTAGGTTAGTATTTTAGGGGGCCAATGTTTCGCGTCTTATGCTTGCGTCGCCTTTTCGAGCTCGGCAAGCTAGCTAAAAAGCTTAACATGTAGCCAGTCATGAAAATAATTGCCCTCGCCTTACGTGGTGGGGGGGCTAACATGCCTGCCCTTGATGTTTTCTGAAATACTTTTACTCATGCGGAGAATCTTGCTGAAATTTATGTAGCTGAGTGACAACAATTCATACAGGTGCTGGCAAAATTCACTGAATTGGTTCAGTTCATTTGGAGATTATGACGTTTAGTGACGATTATAGTTGGTGGAAAGCGGTAAATATAGTTAAAAAGGAGAAAATAGAGTTTGCAAGCAAATATTGCTAAACAGAAAAGCGGACAAGATTCGAAAAGTGACATTTTAATAAGGAAACGCAAATCGGGATTCCGAAATTTTGTGTTTCTTACCCCTAAAAACTAAAACTAAAATGAAAAATCACTAAAAAACAACATTTTCAAAGATTTTGACAAACCAAAAGTTAAATGAGAGAATTAAATGTGCGCCAAGGGGAGACTGCCAGACTCTTAATTAATTAATTTTCCCATTTTCCCAATTTCCATCATTAAACAATTGCGTATTTTGTGTCATGCCGCGAAGCGGCGCGGAAAATTTTCCGAGTTTTTTCTTGTGGATGTCTGTTATTTTTGACTGTTGCAAAACCAATTTTTACAGTGTATGTCCGACCGTTTGGGGGGGGGCAAAACATAGTCTCAGGACCTTTGGGGGGCCATGGCCCCTTTGCCCCCCCCCCTGGATCCGTCCTTTTTTTCTCAAACATTCAGTGAACTGGTACCGATAAATGTTATTCCCATGACGGGATGCATATCTGAAATTTGACAACAACAAAGTCGCGAATTATCCGCAGTCCGCTGTCGCTATGCAGAAATGAGTCGAGGTAAACAAAAAACTATTTGTCGCTGCTGAAAGCGTGTCTATCGACAAGCGTCTCCAATCCAATCGTATAATTCTATAGTCTCTTAATCGCAAAAAGATTTCAGTTAAATCGGCCTGATAATCTATGTACTATCCGGGTAGCATCTCTAATTCGATTGCCGGCGCTCTGTTTTCCATGGCACTAGTGTTTCCCTGAGAGCACGGCACGGGGCAGGCTGCCAACGGGTCATGGCTCGTGATCTGAGGAATGTTGGGCTCAGCACTGTTGTGATGTGGTGCTGCCTGGCTAGCCTCCGCCCACTGACCGTCCCAGCTGACAGTGTGGAGACGCGGCAATGAGCGGGGGACCGGGCCTGACTTCGAAATGTCAGGATAAATATGTCAGCATAAATGTGTCAGCATAAATTAAACGCCGTTTAATTGTGTCAGGATAAGCCCGAACAATCATTATTGTTGCTGTGGTGGCTACTGGCTACTCGCCAAGGAGCAATAAACGTGGGATGATTGATATAGTGATCGGAGACGCCCACGTGAGTTATTATATACAGATCCACTAGTGAGGTGTGGGCCCTGCGGATCTGCTGCTTGGTATGAATTGGGTGAAGTGTTTATTTAAAAAGGTGATATGAATTCGTGAGCCGTGGAACACCTGTGCATCAGACATCTCAAATCTGGCAGATTAGCGATTAAGAACCAGTCAAATATCGTAGTTGGTTAATTTTATGAAAATAAATTTGAATCTTTTCACTTATTGCCTTATTTACACTACATCGTCTATTGAATAGTGTCTCCAGCATGCGCCTTTCGAACGTATGATCGAGATTCGAGTCGTCGTCGAGGAGCGAAGGTGGCGATCTAAAATGATATGTGAGCGTGAACCTAACTAAATCACGCAGCCCCAGTACTATCCTTGAGAATCCAGATTATGTATGGATTGGAACGTGTAAATACTGCCAATGGTGTTTTATGTTTGCATACGTGGCGATTTAGCTATGCCGTGCCACCATATCAACATGTAATGATTATCTACGTTTTGTTCCATGAAAAATGTGTACAATGCGTCTCAAGTGGGTTTATATGAGACAGTTTTTTGGGGCGGCATGTGACCTTCGCTGTCGGTCAGGGCCTCGGATAACATGTTAACTGGGGGGGGGCAATGCCCCCCAGTGGAGGGATTATTGCCCCCCCCCCACCCATGGAACGATTTGGGGCCCCGCAGTAACGCAGTTAACTCGTCACAAGCGGTCAGAATAATCATATATCTATATGATGCAACACCAGACTTAACAAAACTCTTCAGTCATCCGATTTTTTTTTTTTTTTGTACTGTACTGGATAGCCGCGGATAGCATGTCATGGAGGAGAGCAATGCCTTATGCCCCCCCCCTCCACAGTACTCGGATGGCTCCCTCCATGGGGACCGAGATTTTGCCCCCCTAGTGGATAGCAAAGTTCGTAGGTACATCGATTGTGCGGTTTATAAACGTATATACCAACGTCACTGAAGCATGCCTTTCAAACTTGAAACCACATAATACACCGTTACAACTACTAGCGTAGGCTTTGATATCTTGAGGATGGACATCCGCCCCTCGTCGCGTCGGTTCGAAATAACGTGGGAGCACAGGTGTCGATTTATATACGTTTGGGGTGGCCCTCGGCGCCTCCATATGTTGAGTTTGGTCCCCCCAAATGCTTTTGGATCCTTCATTTTTATCCTCTGACCAATGGCTGATCCAAGGGGGGCCAGAAGGCAAAATCCCAAATCCGCCTGAAATCAGCAAAAAATGATGTAAATTATTTGTAACAAAATATTAACGAAAGAAAGTTAACTATTTCACACATTTATCTATAAAGAGGCAAAATCATATGAGTTTGTTTTATCGTTTGATAGTTTTTGGGATTTCGCTAAGAGTCATTTTTTGCAGTTCTGGGTTTTCCCTTATTTCTGGCCGTATATCAGGCATCTGACACATATACCATGGCTTCAGCCACGGTGATCTGTGGAAAATAAGCTAGGCTGAAAAGTTCGTAGGTTCTAGGAACATACACTTACCCAAACCCCCTTCATCACATCACACGACGAAACCGGGGGAATATCGGCGAAGCAATGTTCTTCTCCTTCGCAAAGTTTTAGTTTTTTGTCTCTTCTGTGGTGGCCCTCCCCCCGACCCCCCTTAAAGGTGTCCTTGGCCCACAGGCCACACAGCCATATTTCGATTGAATAACACATTTCTCCGCATATCCGATGAATAAATTTAGGACTGTTTGCCAGAATTTGGCCGAAATGACCGATGATAATGTGACACCCCTATTTTTTAGGAATTGGTGGCGTGCCGTTTCTGGCAGCAGGTGCTTTGGCATGAATTGCGCACCTGATTAAGTAAACATTTTGACTAGGGGCATCTCAGTTTAATTCACCAGTTCACGTCAAGTGCCATCGCCTCAAAAAAGTTTATGGTCGACCCACAGCCACAGTGTTTGAATGAGCGATGTAACAATTTTGAAACGAATTTAGACGAGGTATCTAACGGTATTTGTGGATTCTACCAAATCCCTATATGAGCCGAGCTTTTATTTTGGAGGGGGCGTCAGATGCCTCCCCTGGCACGAGTAAGCTGGCGCCGAGCCCCGGCAGAGCCCCGGTTGCTTTTAAACAAATTATCCTTTGTATAAGCTGCTTAGATCTTCCTTCAGTAAATGAGTTAATGTTTGGTCAATGTAGTTGTATTGGTAAAGCTATGGCGCCGGTTGGTCCCCTCACTCCGTTCCTGTTCGGTCTCCAATTGTTTTCAAAAATCGACAGCACAGGTGTGGACCTTCGATGATGGGCGTGTTAAAATTTAGCATTGTCATTCAGCTTCATTATTGTATTATTATTCTACCATTTGATTTATGTTTTACACTTATGTTTGTCATATTACCACACATAAAATGCATCCGTACTAATGTATGTATAGGGATGTCCGGGAGAGACGTAGCTACGGTAGGGTACGTGGGCCATGCCCCCGAGCAAAGTAATTTACACTAGAAAAAAATGTGATCCTTCTGATTACCCCGCCCCCCCCCCGGTCAACAACATTTGGCTGAGGAGCAAGTATGATTCTACCTCTGAATGTGCCCCCCCCCGACAAAAAAAATACTACGTTCCTGCGCTTAACACAATTCCTTAGCAACATTTTTTTTCGAATTGCCCCCCCAGTGAGATTTCCTTAGCCGAGGCCCTGCTGTCGGTCCGCCCTAAAACCCCAATCATCATCATATAAGACAGTTTTGTGCCTTACTGGGTCTAGTTTTCAGGCAATGACGAACCTGTTTACGTTCATAAGCTTGCTAGCATATTTACCGAACCGTGAAGAAGCGTTGACTAAGTGATTTGCTCACACAAAGCAAAAAACTAGGAAGGCCATTAACACGTGCATTCACAAGCTCAACAGCATCGTAGCAAAATGGTTGGACATTATCAAAGAGCAGTGCAACAAAATCCATCATCCACAAGAGCACATTGACATAACACTCGCAACACATGGCGCAGAAAGTTGGTTTGACATTATCAGTATCAGCAGCGGCGTCCGGCTTAGCCTTTTTACGCCGTTAAATTGTACACAAGCATGCATCAAGCATCATATTACCTGAATAACTAGAGTCATGCTCAATCACGAGAAGCGATGTGGCGTCCACAGGACACAAATAGATGCCTGCACTCAAGCATAAATAAGTCAATTGCATGAGGAGACATACTAGAACATACATCAAAATTCGGCATTTTACACTGGTTAATATAAAATGACACACCTTTAAAAACTGCGATAGCAGACTTCTCTAGTATTGAGAAGGACACTCGCTACATGTTGCCATTCGGAATGAACGGATGTTAGTATGGGAGCAGGAGCAGGAGCACATGTGCAGCGTGCACGTTTGGTGCGCGCTACACTGTACACAAAATCACAAATCGGCACCTTTATTAACTTAAAATTTACTGAAAACTGTTTGTTATCAAATCAGTCACAAAACAAGAACATAGTTGCATCCAATTAGTTATCAGTCAGCCTTTTCACAAGACACTGTCGTTTATCTTAGATAATACAAACTATTACCGAAGGATATTCCGACCGATTTGCCCTCAAAATGTTATCTAAGAGTGTAATGTTATTAAATTAGACCCCACACCCCAGTACTATTTAAGATCGACAAACTATATCCAGTTTAGGGACCTTAAGCTACATGATTGCACGATTGGCCATGAAGCACGATCACTTGTGACCGTGCAAGGGTCACGATACTATCGTCAAATACACTACGCTTTATATCATGACACATCAGATACCTCAGGACGGATAAACCAGCGAACCCCATCCCGCTAGACATTGGACGCAACGAAACCGTTTCCCCGGACGGAATGTCGGTATTATGTTCCTGGACAAAGGGACGGAATCATTTTTCTGGACGGAACAATGCTCTTAGAGAATCATCTGGCGGTTGTGCCTAAGCCGCGGCCGTTTCCACTTGCCTCGACATGTGGTCGTCGCCCACATCATATTCGACGATGTGCGTCACGACGGTGGTCTCCCGTCGCACGTGGCGACAGGGCAGCACGTCCGACAGCTCGAGCTCCTCCTCCTCCTCGGCGCCGGTCTCCTCCTGAGCGCCCTGCTCCAGCGGCGCGGCTGGTTCGCCGATCCGCGGGTCAATCACCACCTCACGACTAACGCCGCTCGCCTTGGCTGCAGTGACGGCCGCCGCGACGGCAGCGGCGGCAGCGGCGCCTCTCGGGTCGGAGCTGGCCCCGGCGCGCTGCGCGCTGACGGGCAGCGCCGCCTGTCCGCCCAGCTGGCCGCTCACCCTCAGTGCTGCCACCTCGCGGTCGAGCAGGCCACGCAGCTGCCCCAGCGCCATCTGGCCGTCCAGCCGGATAGTTGCCTTGCGCCGCCGCGCCAAGTCGTCGTCGCCGCTCGTCTCGAGCTGCACGGTGACCTGGGTGATGGTGAGGTTCGGCTGTCCCAGCTGTGTGAGCTGGCCGAGCTGCTGGCCGAGACGCTGGCGCTCCTGGCGCGGTATGAGCGGCTGTGGCGGCTCTGGCGCCTGTTCGGCGGCTCTCCGCCGGTCGTGGGCGTACTCCATGATGACGGAGACCATGGCGAGCGTGACGGCGTTGGTGGGGAAGGCCCGGATCGACGCCGAGCTGACGCCGCGCATGAAGCCGCGCCAGCCCTCCCGCTGCATCGTGGTCCTCACGCAGTCGACGTAGCCGTCGTAGTGGGTGATGCCGGCCATGCCGTCGGTCTGAATCCGCGTCTTCACCACGTCGATCGGGTAGGTGAAGACCCAGGAGGCGACGCCGGCCGCGCCGCCCGCCATCAGCATGTGCGTCAGGCTCTTCCTCTGGTCTCCCACCAGACCGGTGGTGAGCAGCTCGTATGTTCCGAAATACAGACCGAACGCGGGCACCTCGCGAACCAGCGTCACCCAGTAGCCGCGCATCAGACCCCTCGGGCCTGAACGCGCCCACAGTTGGCGGCAGCAGTCCCAGGGCGAGGTGTAGTAGGTCTTGCCCATGCCGGTGACACAGCTCTGCACTTGCAGCTGGCTCTTCACCAGCTCCATGGGGCTGACGATGACGGCCTGGCAGCCGCCGGCGATCATCCCTGCGCCGAACTGCGCGCTGAGGCAATGTGGGTCGGACATCAGCCTGCGTGCGTTGCCCTGGATGCCGAACGTGAGCGCGTTCACTGCCGCCACGCCGACCATTGGTGAGCTGAGGCCGCGGTACAGGCCGCGCATCTGGCGACACAGAGGGGAGGCGGTCAGCTGGACCCGGGGTACAGACCACGAGTCGGTCAGCAGGACCCGGGGTACAGACAGCGAGTCGGTCACAAGGACCCGGGGTTACAGACCCGCGGAGTCGGTCCAGCAGGACCCAGGGTACAGACAGCGAGTTGGTCAGCAAGGACCCAGGGTACAGACAGCGAGTCGTGTCAGCAGGACCCCGGGGTACAGACATGCGAGTCCGGTCATGCAGGACCGGGGTACAAGGACAGCGAGTCGGTCAGCAGACCGCGGGGTAACAGAACAGAGAGTCCGGTACAGCAGGGACGCGGGGTACAGACAGCGAGTCGGTCCAGGCGATCCGGTCAGCAGGACGGGGTACAGACAGCGAGTCGGTCAAGCAGGACCCGGGGTACAGAAGCGAGAGTCGGGTCAGCAGGACCCGGGGTACAAACAGCGAGTCGGTCAGCAGGACCCGGGGTACAGACAGCGAGTCGGTCAGCAGGACCCGGGGTACAGACCGCGCACCATACCGACACAGAGGAACTGGTCAGCGGCGGCGAAACGATCAACGGAAATAGGACGCACCATTACGGAAACTGATTATTGTCGTTTCAGGTTAATATTGTCAAAGCAGCACTAGAACACTGCAAAGTTCCAATGACTTCAAGTTGGTGGTTCATAGTGACTAGTGAGTCTCGGTGAGACCTCCTTTTATCTGACTTTTTGCTGACCTGCCCAATGAGCGTGAAGCAGTTCAGATCACTCGATACTTTGTGCCAATACAAGTGATCTTTTTATCATGAGAACTGCTTAAAAGAAACTGATACAGAGATAGGTGCAAATATGCGTTACTGAAAAACCGAAAAAAGTGAGGGAAAAAATGTGTTGCCCTCCATCACAGCACACAATTCGTATGTATTGCGTACCCCCTCTTTGACTAGAAAACCGTGCAGACAGTGGAATGTTCATACGTACCCCTTCTTAGACTAGAATACTCTGAAGACAGAGAAATGTTCACACGCTCTTTGACTAGAATACCGTGCAGACAGTGAATTGTTCATAAGTACCCCCATGTTTAACTAGAATAGCCTGCAGACAGTGGGATGTTCATACGTTTGACTAGAATATCCTGCAGACAGTTGTGTTGGTGCATTCAGTTCCGAATCTGGTCCGACGTTAACGGACGTGTACTGGTGCCAATTCGCTTACATTGATGAATACGCAGAGTCGTACTAAACAACAGTGGATTGTTCATCCTCTTTGACTAGAATACCCTGCAGACAGGGAAATTTGTATACGTATCCCTTCTTTGACTAAAATACCCTGCTGATAGTAAAAAAAATGTTCATACATGCCCCCATTTGACCAGAATACCCTGGAGACAGTGGAATATTCATACGTACCCCTTCTTTGATTAGAATACCGTGCAGACAGTGGAATGTTCCTCGATACACGGGGTTCATTGAGCACTGGGTCTGTATTCGCACCTGGAAACACAGAACACATCGATTAATATTGTCATACTTTATATGACAAAGCTTCACAGGGAATAACAGGTTATATATATGTATATATATAAATATATATATATATATATATATGTATGTGTGTGTGTGTGTACATCAGTGGTTCCCGAACGGTGGGTTATGACTCCCATTTAAGGTAACGGAACCATTTTGCGGGGGTAACGAAAGCCTGTAAAGCTGAGCCATAAATGTTACGCTAAGACAGCTTTGATGCAGCCCTCGGTCAACAATATAACTTTTCGGTGCGCCTTGTGGGCAACGAAGTCCAGAATGAAGAAATTGGTGAAGAAAAGGGAATAAATAGGCATATGTGCGCTCTCAGCTTTGTTTTTATTGTAAGTTGCGACGCTCCAATGGATATATGTAAGCACGTGCGACCATGAACCAACACATTGGGAAACAATATATAAAACTGTGTCAGCCGTGGCGATTCCATGGCAAATCCTATTGAACTCATGACCGATACTAAAATCTGTGTAACCTATCTTCCAGTGTATTGCAGACGAAGAAATAGCGCCCTCTTGACGGACCCTAGTGAATGGTTCGGAGGGACAATGCGATACTCTGACGTCACTCTGACGGACCCTGACGATCGAATATTATAGTGGCAAGGCATCCTCTCGGACCTCAGCAGTTCGGTGGAAGACGCGAGGGACCCCGGTGGTCGGGTTTGGGGGGCGCAGTGGTCGTGGTTGGGGAAGGGACCAGTGGTGTGTTGGGTGGGAGGGACCCAGTGGTCGGGTTAAGGGAGTAACACGCGGGTGATCGGGTGGGGTGGAGGGACCGCGGTGACTCGGGTGGGGGAGGGAACCAGTGGTCGTGTTGGGGTGAGGGACCGGGTGGCGTGTTGGGGGAGGGACCCGGGTGGTCGAGTTGGGGGTGGGCTCCGGTGGTCGGATTGAGGGAGCAACCCGGTTGATCGGGTTGGCGCAGGGTGGTCGGGTTTGGGGAGGAAACCGGATGGTCGTGTTGGGGGAGGTTGGGTTGGGGCAGGGACCCGGATGGTCGTGTTGGGGGAAGTAACCCGGGTGGGCCCCAGCGGACAGGTGGGAGGGGCGGGACAGGAGGCCTCGGTCGTGCTGCGTAGATCAGATCCGCTCCCTTGACGGAGAATTCGTCGCAGCTCGCAGCTCGCGGCGCGCTGCGGACAGATGACCGGATAGGTCCGCTGCGCGCCCGGCTATCGCGCCGATCAGCCGCGGTCGCTCCAGCAGCGTCCAGAGGCCGAACATCGCCACCACAGAGGGACGCGCGCTCACGCAGAATACGTGCGCGTGTTTAGACGTGTTGGTGACAGGTGAGACGTAAAAACACCGCGCGATCTGTGGAGGGCCAAGGTTGTTCCTCTCTGATGGTACTGCGCCTTGATGGTGGGTATGTGTGAGTGTGTAGCCATATTGAACCCATCTGACCCAGTGTGGATAACGAGATACGGGTAAAACACCTTTGGTTTTGACGCTATGCTAGAATATTTCCTTAATTACACCGCCGTAGCGTCAAAACCAAAGGGTGCTAAACGATAGAAATGATGCAGCTGTAAAGTGCAATCAAATTCATGAAATACCAAAAATGTATTTTTACTTGCAAACATGAAGCTGATAATTGCAAATTTAAAATAAAAATAAAAAACTTATTTTGTTAAAAGCATAAAATATTACATCTAACGATTTAGTTCGGATCGATTTGCGAAGACAACACAAAACAAAGCGAAAACAATTGAAAAGCATGCTTTGCACAAGACGAGCCTCCAAAATTGGGCATACACGATAATAATTGGGCATATAATTGGGCCTCCAAAAAATAAATTGGGCAGATACGAAATTGACGTATATGTAAACTCATAACTCTTCATTACGAGCGAGCGCGAAGCGCGCAGCGAGTCCTCACTGAATATGTAACGCTTTTCAGAAGCTTATATCGTTGAAATCCCGCATCCGATTGACAAGCGGTTTTCACCATCTAATAGCCCAATTCAATCGCATTATGTTAATGACATGTTTCGTCTCACGTGAGGGGTCAGCATGGCGCATGACACGTGCCGCGTCAGGGGTGTCAGAAAATGTTATCCTGCTGTAGCTGAGAAACGGCTCGACCGATATAAGCTGAAAATTTGGGTGTGTGGTTTGGATACCACCCATCTGGCAATAGTGCCGGCAGGTCAAAACTTCTGGGCCACACTGCACGTGCGCACGTGCACCCCTGTTCCGTCCACGAAATTACCTACAAAACATCGTTGCAATACCGGACCTATCTTTCGGCAACCAAAAAAGTCGCAAGGATACGGGTTAAACACAGATGTGTAGAGAAACGATCCGCCCGGCGTATGCACTGTGTGTCGATCAGCGGCGCGTGGTACGTGCAAAGTTACTGGCTATACAAGCGCAAATTCATGGTTTATGACGTCACGATTTAAATCGGTGCTCAGCACCTATGGGACGTGAAGCGATGAAAGAAATACCAATCTGTAAGCCAATGTACCGTCGCTAAAATGCATGTGAAATTTTAGGTTTCAATGCAATATTTCACTGGTAAGACCCGCCTGTAATATACATTTTGCCGATTTTAGAATATTTCCTTCATTACACCGCTGTAGGGTCAAACCAAAGGGTGCTAAACGATAAAAATGATGCAGTGTTAAGTGCAATCAAATCCATCCATCATCCACTCAAAATGTATTTTTGCATACAAACATGAAACTTAAAATTGTAAGTTTAAAAGAACGCTGGAAATCCGATTTAGTTCAAAATATCAATTTAGTTCGGATCGATTTGCAACGGCAAAACAACACATAGCGAAAACAATTTAAAAGCATGCTTCGCACATAATGAACCTTTGTTGGGCGGATACGAAAGTGATGCGGGTTTATTTGTGCTCGCTCGTCCTTCGCCGTTTAAGGCGTCTTACTGGTTGTAAACCTTACCCGAAATTGGTTATCTATGTTGGCAACGATAAGTCTCACGGACATACAACAATGCGTAGAGAAATTATCGGCCTGGCGCACCCACACCCATCCCCACCCCAACACCCCCACCCATACCATCACCCTTCACGATGATTACCCAATACCATTACCATACCCAGACCCACAATAAGATAAATCAAATTGCGCATTGCGCAAACGTCCCTCTAAGAACGATTCAGTTGAAATTCGGTGTGTGCTTTGAGACCACAACACTGGCAATGTCACGCAAGTCAAACTTTGGGTCACACTGCACGTGCGCAGGTGCACATCTCTATTCTGTAACTAATGTACTTGCTATCGGGCTTATTCGGACTCGCTCGTCCTTCGCCGTTTAAGGCGTCTTACTAGTTCGGTAAGCTTCAGCTTTTGGGGGATTATTGTCCCAAAGGACCCCTCTGGATCATCCCCCATTCACCGGTATTTTTGCAGTTCCCCGAAAAGCATTGGGTCCGCGGATTATTACATTGAACTCATTAATTAAAGGGGATGTTTCACCATTATATTGGTTTTGAACTGAGATAACCATTTTCTTTGGCCGTTATAAAAAAGTTTAAATAATACGAACAATTTTCCCAAAACATAACCGTTTTTAAGCAATTGAATTTTGAATTTGAAAAAGGACTCTATGCAAGTGCCGCCGCTGCACTGATAGGCTGGTAGCCACTTCAAGAATAACTATTCAATAGCCATAGTCTCCCCTCAGTCACAGCCACCAGGGATAATACCACTAGGGATAAGGTCACTGGGGATGCAGTCGCTCCACAGTCACAGCCACCAGGGATAATACCACTAGGGATAAGGTCACTGGGGATGCAGTCGCTCCTCAGTCACAGCCACCAGGGATAATACCACTAGGGATAAGGTCACTGGGGATGCAGTCGCTCCCCAGTCACAGTCACCAGGGATATTACACCTAGGAATAAGGCACGGGATGCAGTCCGCCTCTCCAGGTTACTGTCACTAGGGGAGGTGCCGAGGGCGAGAGCTCTTCCTTCCACCGAGGTCACATGTAAGGTACAGTGTAGTGCAAAATGTTCTGTCGCCCGGCGAATAAATCTTCGTGAAAATGGCTAAGTGGCAGTCCTTTCAGTGTGCTATTCTGAATACAATCCCCCATTTATCTTGGCGGCGATGGTTGTTTTTTCGTCTGCCTGGAGGCTAAGCTTTGAAAGTTTCTGGAAAAAACCTTGCTTAAGCGACCCGTGTGAATCAATGTCAACATAGCCAATCGGCCTCTCGCTGTGCTGTGGGTGCTGCAAGCAGTTAAATTTAATTGAAACTATTTAATGCCACTCGCCGCTGATACGGGGGCAGGGCTATAAGTTTAATTGCATTGGATTCAAACTGCGTGCCTACGCACCCGACAAGATACCGAAGACCAGCAGGTACAGAGGGGGCTCGTCCGATGAGTGACAGACCATAGTGTTACTTACACTAGTATCTAGTTTTGGTTTGTCAATTTGGGTTTTACAACCACAAAATGTTAGAACCTAAATTTGGTGTGACCGATTTGTAATCGCTCGTCAGGCTTATACATTTTTGGACATTTATTCGATCAGCCTTGATCTTAAACATTCACTTGTTGTCACATTTGTACGCCATTCCTTCATTTGTATCGCAACACATTGCCTACACAGATTTGCGTCGAAATCCAAATTATTGATGTAAATTGTTCTTTTGGTTCTTGCCTCTGCGGCCATCCACTATTTTGTTTTGCAAATGTGTTTAGTTTATTTTCACGAATTATACAATGTCTTTTTTGGAAACTGTGCCATGTGCGTTTTTATGAAACCATGATGGTTAACGCAAACTATTTTCCAGTTCATATAACATAACCATACAATTCAAAAATTGGTCAAATCTTGGACATTTTTGGCCTCAGCCAAAATCGGTCAATATTTTGGTCAACCGAAATGCCTTCTGTTCGGTATTGGATTGGTTTTGGTCGTGAAATTTTGGGAAAATGACATCACTACACTGCACTCGAGCTGCGCACTTGTGCACAGCCTGTTCACATCACCGCCTGTTCCCCGACCAGTTCTCCGCAGGCCGTGTAGTGGCCACCCGCTGCCTTCATTCAATGAGCTGAGTCGAGCATACGCTTATAGCCGCAAAGATGTGTTATGCCACCTGCGCGATGCATGATTCATATCTTAAGCAGTTCGCAGAATGTTGTCTTTTGCTTCTCAGAACTATTATTCGCGTGCAGTTCGAAACGGCTGTCGATTAGACTGTCCTAAAAAGAGAACACCGGAATCTACCGTATGACAGGGCTGCTTTCTCAATGGTGAAGGGATGGTAAATAAACCCCGGTGAACGTGCGTAAAACGTGCGTCGTGCGAGTGGGTGCATTGTACCTCCGTTGTACGCATTTCGAGCCGATATATGCGATAACAGGCCACTGACGTCGACCTGTCCCGAGTGCGCAGCGCGCGCTCGGAACAAACAGCATACAAAGAGGTAGTTTACCAAAGACTGCCAAAACAAGACGAATGTAACAGAGCGTGCTGTTTCTCTGGGCGCGCTCTTTCTGTTCTGACCCGTGCGAGCGTGCGAACCTAGCGTCCACTCAACACGGCCTCGATCAGTGTGGTTCCGGTCGGTATGGACAGCCAGAGGTGCTAGACTGCAGCTGCAGCTGACTGCTATGTCCGTGAAGCTATTAGCTACCTGACTGCTTGCAGTCATCGTGGCTCAGACCAGGGCCGCTGCCGGTCGGCCGGGAGGGATGCTGTGGCTTCGGCCATTAGGACCTCGCCACGTCACACCTCTGACCGGCCCTTCCTCGCACTGCATGATCTGCGTAGAGCTGGCAACAGCCACAGCCCGCTGTCTGCCGGCCTCGCTACAGCTCCAGAACCATAGGCGTAGGAACAGGGGGGCGGGGGCCATGGGCCCTCACTTTTCGGCCATTTTTTGTTGCTTTAATATATCCTCATACTTGGTGAGAAAAGTTTGTGATGGCCAAATGTTCGCCAAGACGAGAAGAGCCCAAATCTGCAAAAATAGTAAATGTGGGTGTTGGGTTTCTCTCAAGACGAGATAAAAGTTTTACTGACCCATTCCCCACACACACTTTTTGTGACGCTTCTACGTCCCTGTCCAGAACTTTCCAGTACGAACCGGTCTGTTGCTGCAGAGAAAAGGGCTGTGCAGAACCATGACATCAGCAACTACCGAAGGCAGTGCAGTGAATAATGGGTCGATTAACAGAAGACGAAGCGGTACGGCACTAAATCAATAGCTCTGATCACGTGGAGAGTGGTGGGTTTTGTCTCACCTTGACTGTGTCTAGGGGATGTCCAACAACCACTCCAGCCACACCTGAAATCAAAACATATACAAATTAATTGAGCACTGAAATAAGCCCTGATTAATATGCAATACCATTCTTAAAATAAGCATTGTAAGAACATTTTAAATGAGTATGTTCCTCAGTAAAAAAACGGCTAGGCATTATATTGAGAATCACGTTGAAAATTGGTTTCAAAGACGTCATGAAAATATCTTTAGAAAATACAAGAAAACACTAGATCGGAATACGTTATTCATGCAGTATACGCCAACAAGAAGATAATTGTATAAAAAAAGGTAAAAAACATGCTTGACGAATTCAACTAAATGCAGTTTGAATGGAAAAAGCTTACGAAAGGCTCGTGTGGCGATAAGTTACCACTTTTATTGGTTTGCAGCTGGAAAATGACACTATTAGCATAAGTATACCTTCAACTATGACAAAAGTTGGTTGGTGCTATCCAAAGTCGGTGAGGCAATGGCCCCACCACCTGAGCTAGTATGGAAGCGCCATCCGTGTCAATTCGGCCTCTGCGCCCAGAGAACATGAATATATCACCAGTTCGGGTTACGCTGCACTCCCAACATCCGTCCCTACGCCGACACCATACATGCTGACCGATCCTCATTTGAATTGTCTCCGACTGGTGCCTAAAAGACTTGTGTAGTCTTCGGTGTATCTATCGGACACCGTGTATACTAATGTAGTTATCTGACACCGTTGGAACTTTTCCGAGACTTGTTGACGTCTCTTCACTTTGAAGAGGGGGTGGTGCCTAGTTCCTCATTTTCGTAGGCACCCCGCGGGATGTTTCACACCGGACCGGACAGGGCGAGAACGCCTTATAGTGGCATACTGAAGGACGGCATGTGCCAACAGGCATTTCTCCAGCTGGTATGATCGCTTGACTTGCCATCTGTAATGACAAAGCGTGTCCTGTAGGTGTGCAGTTTCCTATTTAGTTGGGGGGCTTCATCTCCCCCCCCCACTTGGATTCAGCCCCCCCCCCTCAACTTGGACGAGGAAGTGGGTCAAATCCGGGGAGAGATATATATGTTGACGACTTTGATGGTACTTAAAGCGATTTTTCAACCCCCTCTCCTAGGTGCACCCCTAATTAGAGCCCGCGAATGTCGCTTTAGTGTTGACTGTACGCCAGAAGAAGCCGTGAATACTTCACAGGCTGAAATACTTTCTGTGTGAATACTTTCTACTTCACTTCCGTACTTCACAGTGTCGTGCTTTCGGCGCTGGTAAGATTGCGTGTATGCGGTGCCGTACTTAAGACGCCGTAGATGAAAAGTAGGTACGTCATCGGCAAGTACGGCACTTGGTAAGATCGGGCCTTCGTGTCCTTTTTTTGTATGAGTTGCCTTTATTATTGCATTATTACAAAAAGCAAAATACGCTCCAATTAAAGGGATATTGCCACCTCCGGAGGATTTCTTAACAAGCAGCTTAAATGGATGGTGGGGATCAACAATCAGGTTTGCTCATGCTCAAATTTGCACCTGCAGCACTTAAAGCAATGCATTGGCAATTGTATTCATCTATTTCTTATTCCAAAACGTTGGTTCCAGCTGTACCCAACAGTCATCACTAAATTAATGACGGCTGCTCTCATCCAGTCTGGCTGTCAAACTGGCGCAACCGTTACGTGTCTAAGTAGCCCGCCCAAAGCCGAAGCGTCCAAATTCGCCGAGACTTGACCATGACAAGTCTATCTGAATATAAAGTAACGTCACAAATCTCATACGACCCCCAAGTCGAGTCATAGCCGTTCTCCCTATTTTATTATGAGAGGCTTAAGTGGTTGACAATATAATTAACTTCATAGGTATTTTAATTTTAAAGTGGACTGACGCAATGCTGATGTTAAGTTTGCAATATTCAAGCGAAAATCATATTCCGCAAAGAAGTGATTATAAATAGTGATCAGGTGACTCCAATTTTACGAATGCTTGCCAAGCATTGAGTGGTGGAAATGTAATTTCTAACATAGGTACTGTGGGGAGTTTCGGGAACCCGATTTTGCAGGTGAAATAGGACACGATTAATCTATCAATACACACCCAAAACTCGATATAAGCCCGCGATGTGGCAATATCCCTTTAAACATGCAAGCTTACTGTATGTAGGTATCACATTGATTTGGGTTTAAAAAGAAACTTAATGTTCCTTCATGAACGATGTAAAAAAATCATCGCAAATCGACTCCTTTGATCGATTGTCTTGTAACATTTCCCACCGTGCTGAGCGACGCCCATATATATGTATGTGTTATTACTCATTAGCGTGAAATAACTAACGATCAAACTGTCTTATCTGCATAATTCGATATCTGATAGCGGTTGCCTTCGGCCGACCCGCACCTGCTGCTGGAAGTTTCCACGCGAGAGACTGAGGGACGTCACTGCTGTCCCTCCCGGAGGGGGCTGAACCTTCCTCGGGTCGCCCAGACAGGAATCTTCTGCTTTGGAGCTCGGGAATTGCCCTGCTCGGGACCGCCACGGGCTACTACTACCTGAGATCACCTGGAGCCGCCGGAGCCCGGGGTTTAACCCTTGGGCTGTTTTGCTAATTCCTATTTATTGGGAGCTATTAGTTCAATCAGGTACTAAACACTGCCAGCGTGCTTATCTAGGTTGTCCAATGTCCATTGTCCAATAAATAGGCGCCATGTTCTATTGACGGTCGCCGATGTCTTCACCGGTCATCACTGACTGTTGCCATGACCTGTGTGTGCCTCTGCTCCGCATTCTGCAACCTGACTACAAAGTTCAGGACGCGATTCTCAATGGCACACGGTGTTTCTAGATTGGCAATCGAATGTTGTAAAACCCGGATAGGTTATTCGCGTTGCACCGGGCGACGCGCCGCTGACGCCGACCCAGCGCCTCCGCGGGGGAGGGACAGCCGCGCAGGTGGCGGCGTTGTAACCTCCGCCGCTCCGCCGCTGCGGCGTGGAAACTTCCAGTGGCCGGCGCGGCGGCCCGGTCGCGGCAGCCGGATCAGATACACAGACCAATCGGCTGGTCGATCAGAACCAGTCGTCGCCGGCTGTCCCGCCTCTGTCTTTGTGCACCGGCCACCGATTAATCGCCACCTGCGCCGCGCCGTATTTGTTGTCGATTGTCGCGTCGCTGCACCGCCGACGCACTGACTGGGCGCTGCGGTCCGAGTGGCACTGACTGGGCACTGCGGTCCGAGTGGCGCTGACTGGGCACCGCGGTCCGATGGCACTGACTTAGGCACTCGCAGTCCGAGTGGCGCTGACCTGGGCACCGTCGGTCCGAGTGGCACTGACTGGGCACTGTCGGTCCGAGTGGGCTGACGGCACCGGCGGTCCGAGTGAGGCACTGACTGGCTCGCCTGCGGTCCGAAGTGGCACCTGACGCACTGCACTGGCGCTGCGCCGAGTGGCACCGACGCACTGAAAGAGGAAAACCACAAATGACGGTTCCGAAGGGCGAAAACCGTATGCACTGGACTGGGCGCTGCGGTCCGAGATGTGGCACTGAGACTGGCACTGTCGGTCCGATGGCGCGACGGGCGCTGCGGTCCGAGGGCACGATGGCAAAACTGCGCCGAGTGGCACTGACTGGGCACTGCGGTCCGAGTGGCACTGACTGGGCACCGCGGTCCGAGTGGCACTGACTGGGCACGGTGGTCCGAGTGGCGCTCCGTAGTCTCGCGCCAGAGAGGCAGACTTATAGACTCAAAAGCTGATCATCTCGGCCCGTATTTGAGGATTTATGCACCCAATTTCAGCTCCCAGTGTCGGCTTCAGACTGCACTAGAAGAGTCTTACCTGAGGCACAGAGTCTAACCTGAGACACGGAGGCTTGGTAAGCTGAATTTACAACGTGCCTACGAATAGTTCCCGATTTAATCGCATAATTTGTAGTCAAATAGGTGTAACCTCACGCCGTTGCATCATCTAGGAGGTCTGGATTTTTCAAGACGCAACAGCTGGTTGGAATACGTTCGTCGTTTGTTTTCCTCGTTGAGCAGATCAGTCCAGACATCTGTCTTAAAATAAATATAAATCTAACTAAGGCTTGACCTGGCGCCGCTTATATCACCCCTTAAAGGGGATGTTTTACCTTTGTATTGGTTTTGAACTGAGATAGCTATTATCTTTGGCCGTTATTGAAAATATTAAATTATTCAAACCATTTTTCCAAAAACTTAACCGTTTTCAAACAATTGATTTTTTAATTTGCAAAAGGTGTATATGCAAGTCCCGCCGCTGATTGGCTGACAACCAATTCATGATTGTTGGTCCCGGGAGAAAAATACTTGTATTTTTCCAACCTCGGCCGTATTACCTGCTGCGATAACGATAATAAAGGACTGGTTTGTATTCAAGCCGCCATAATTTTCTTAAAAGATTGACGAAGAGTGATTGAAAATAGTAACGACGTCATTGTCCCATATTAACCAAAAATGTTAAGTTAAGTGACTTCTCGAGAAGCAAATATCACCATCGTTTTCAGCAGCGCTTACTTCATATTTGTACTACAACCGACGTATATTTGACAGCCTTCAGAAAGGTGAAACGTTGCCTTAAACGCAACAGTGGGGACGGGTGTATGTTAGGGTAGTGACCGAGCAACTGCGGTGCAGCGCGATAGCCGGCTTTCTCTCGACGGAGGGCTTCAATCGACGGAGTGCTGGTAGTGGGCGGCGGCGGCGGCGGCGGCAGCGGCGGCGGCGGTGGCGGTGGCGGTGGCGGAGGCGGAGGCGGTGGCGGTGGCGGCGGCGGCGGAGGCGGCGGCGGTGGCGGAGGCGGAGGCGGCGCGGCGGGGGTGACCGTCAGCCCTTATGCCGCTCTGATTCTATCTCCCCGGCTGGGCCAATGGACGGCCAATAAATGAATGTTTTAGGAGGCGCGCTCGTTCGAGATAGCTACTGACCGGTTCGAGTCTGGGCGCTACGCGGCGGAGCCATGAGGGTCGCTGTGAGGCCTGTATCGCTGCCCCTGTCATGTCCGTAACGTGACCGGCCGCGTCGCTGCTGCGCACGATCCTCCACCGACACGATCCGCGATGTCGCCATAGGTAGTGTCAATGTCACCATAGGTAGGGTCGTAGTCACCATAGGTAGTGTCATAGTCACCAAAGGTAGTGTCGTAGTCACCATAGGTCGGGTCGTAGTCACCAAAGGTAGTGTCAATGTCACCAAAGGTAGTGTCGTAGTCACCATAGGTAGGGTCGTAGTCACCAAAGGTAGTGTCGTAGTCAGTCAGTAGTCACCATAGGCGGCAGTGCAAAGTGGCAAGAGACGGAGATGCTCGAAGAATACATGCTTGTCTCTGCAGATAACTGCGTCGCATCTGATAGCGGCAGAAGACGGCAATATTAATACGCACGCTATATTGAGGTCTGATGGTGAACATGCGAAACACTACGGTTAGCTAGTGCAGATGCTGCCGCTTGTTTCACCTGATGCGTATGTTGATGCGTTGCTAGTGCATTCCGCATTAAATATTTTTATAATGTGGCAGAAGCGGCAATCAACTGCGTATGTGAACTACTTTTATGCTTACGACGCATCTACTGCCGCATCGTCTATCAGCGGCATCAGAATACCACCAGATGCACTAGTCGCCGCTGATGCTCTGCCGTCTTCTGCCGCTATATGCTGCACCAACTACGTTGTCACCATAGCCCAGACTCCAGTAGCCCACTGGAGGCTATCCCGTCAGCTGTAGCTGTGGGAGTGACGCCCAGACTCCAGTAGCCCACGAGAGGCTATCTCGTCAGCTATAGCTGCGAGACTGGCGTCCTGACTCCAGTAGCCCACGAGCGGCTATCTCGTCAGCTGTAGCCGCGGGACTGGCGTCCTGACTCCAGTAGCCTACTGGAGGATATCCCGTCAGCTGTAGCCGTGAGATTATCAACTTTGGTCGTCAGCAGTGGCTCTGAGCATTATGTACACTTTGGATGTCCTAGTGAACTTTAAGAAGTGCCCTGACTCCCTGAGTAAGTCGAAAGTCGCTGCTCGATCACATTAAGTGAGCCATTCGTAGCTGCTTGTCGGAACACCGGGGATGTCGATGCAGGTGTGGGATGACATTAAATACTGAATAGTATTTTGAGACTCTGAAAAGCAAGAAGCGCGTCACATGAATTTGAACTATATCCATGTAGAAGTGTTCTTCAAGTCATGATGCAATGGCTTAATGATGATTACAGGGTAGATATGTAATTTAAGTGAGAGGTTGCCAAAGACTTGACAACAGTTAATGATGCTGCCCTGACGTTAAAGTAAATGCATCTTTCCTGTAATAGATAATATGATATTCATCAGTGATTTATTACAAAACAGAAGATGCAGAGATATTCTGAACGCTTCTGATGAACTTCTATTTTAATTAAAGGGACTGTCCCACCTTAACATAAGATTTGAGTTGAGATAGCCATTTGCGTGCTTTGGCATTGAAATTATGTATTGTATAAGTTAAAACAAACCACTGAGGTCTCGAATCACAGAGAAATTAGAGTTTTGAATTGCAATTCTGTAACTCCAGCCCCCAATGTATTTTGAAGTCGCCGTGAGCGATGTCGTAGTTTCCTTTGCTAAATGTTATACAGTCTCGACTTGTTTTTACCTTTGGCCATACATTAGCCATACACCTAGTACCTACTTATAAACAGCCGTGTAAGGGTTTCTTTTTTTTCCCAAAAAAATCCTTTCATTCATACGGTCATCGCCAAATATTAAAACTGTTTTTATTAAATTGAGCACTGTTTCGTGAGCAACAATGGTCATAATTCCTGTTCAGCAGCATTCACTTCATATTTTGCACCACAAACGACGTACATTTGACACATTTTTTGAAGGTGGGACAGTCCCTTTAACGTGTACATCACTTCAACTTAACGTGTCATTATGAATACAAACAAAAACAAATTAGGATGGCGCAGACAAATGAAGCATTGCTACTTGTCCCGCCCTATGCAGTACAAATGTAATTGTCCTTGACTAACAAGTAACAAATATCGATCTAGCTGTGAGAATTTAAGAGGCCGAACTGTAGGAACAAGTTAATTCGAGGTTATCTCGGCAATTTTCTTCCGATCAGTTCCGGGTCCTCCCAAGTGTTGAAGGTCTTTACTTATTAGACCAACAGCGATGATGCGCAGTGGCGTATTTATACATCAGTCTTGGAGGGGGACAAGCCCTCAAGAGGGCGCCAAACCCCACCTGAGGGCGCCGTCAGCGAAAGGTGTTGTTGAGCGGGGGGTGGTAGACTCTGATACATGTCCAAGGACGTCCTCCCGGCTCCCACATACCTTTAATGGCGCCCTCAGATGCACCTCTGAAGGCGTCATCCCACATAGCTCCAAAGGTAACCTCCAATACAACTTTGAAATCGCCCTCTCACCTACCTATATGGTTGCCCTCCGATTCACATCTGAAGGTGCCTTCCCACACACCTTCAAAACGCCCTCCGATGCACTTCTGAATGAGCCATCCCACACGCCTCCAACGGATACACCTCCGAAGGCGCCCTCCCACATACCTACCTCCGAAGGCGCCCTCCCATACATCTTCAACGGCGCCCTCCCAAATAGCGCCAGAGGCGTCCTCTGTGAGACCAGAGCCCCCCCCCCCCCCCCCCCCCCCCCACCGCCTTCACATTCAGCGACGGGCTATTTGGAGGTTATGTAGGATAGGGAGTGCGCCTACGGACTTCGAAGATGTGTAGCTGAGAGTGCTTTTGGACTATGTGGCAGGGCGCTATCAGAGGTAGTCTACATCTCCTTCAGAGGTGTATCGGAGGGCGCCTTCAGATGTGTATTGGAGGATGCCTCCGGAGGTGTATTCGAGGGGGAAGGACGCCTTCGGTGCCCTTTGCTGAATGTGAAGCACATTTTATAAACCGAAGGCGCCTTCGTCCCCTCCGGTGCTTGAGGGTTCTCGAGGGGGGCATGGTGCAGTGACCCTCCTAAATACGCCCCTGCTGATGATGCGTGTTTATTCTGAACGTCTGAGTGGGCTGTGCTAAATTAAAATTAAAACAATTCAAGCTCAAGGTAAAACATGTCAACCACAAACTTAATTCAATGCAATTTAATATGAAACTAACGTAATGTAAGTCAATTACAAATAGTAAATTTCATTTCAAATCATGTTAATTTTAATTACATTCCCTAAAATCAAATCCAGGGTCGTCAAGCTCAAATAAAGTAAGAGAAACTCAATAAAAACGCAGCATCTGCACGTATGATGCAAAAATAGGTACAGCCCACATGCATTGCTACCTGGATACTTCTGCATAGTGCTTGGAAGCGATGCCCAGATACTTTGGCTTTCAAGTTTCAACTAGCGGGGCGGCTAAGCGGAACGAGCACCTTGTCCGGCAATTACTGGGCAGTGGGCAATCAATTGTCAGATGGATGCACCTTTCTTGTGTTATCACGACCGTTCAGCTGGCGATGCGAATTTGTTACTGCAATTCTGTAGGCGTTGGTGCAACTGCATCTCGGCCTGTTTAGGTATGTGGTTTTTACCACGAAACGAGATAGCATAACCGATGAACCGATGTCCAGGTGTGAATTCACCCCGCTCTATGTTACATGCGATAGAGCACTTAAGGGAAATAGTTCACCTTGGATTGTTTTTGTCGTTATCATATGTCTCAGTATATTTTTAGCATTAGCGCGAGCATGTGGTAAAAGGTTTTCAGCTTTCAGAAAATCAATCTTAAGTCAATTGGTCAAGCTTTCGGCCCGCCGGGCATTTACCATTTTACCAAAACTATTTGTACACAGTTTGGCAAAACGGAGGTAGACATATGATAAATAAAATACCACGCTTAGGCCCGATATAATGTCTTTATGGACCTCGGTCGTTGTAGGATTTTCCACCCTCGACCTTTCGCGTCTCCGCGGGAAATCCAACAACGACCTCGCTCCTAAGGAAATTTATTTATCGGCCCGATGTCGGTATTATTAAACACGATTGAATCTATATTTTGAAAATACAACTTCTTTTTCATATTGTCAAAAATTACCCATGCATCGCGGCCGATTCAGGGGCAGAAAGGACGTACATTATTTAAATTAATCAAAACAATTATGCGTATTGCGTACTCTGCAACTTCAAACGAAAGAATCGAATGGCTCAGCCAATCAGATTCGAGAGAAGTCGCGTAAGATTACTGTATGCCTCCCGAAGGTCCAATTCTTGAACATCTTTGTTTATGCCCGCATTTCCTTCGACAAAAAGTCCAAATATATTCGGGCTGGAAAGCCTTTCAGTACAGAAAACTTACAGTTAAGGGTTTTTTAACACGGCCTACAAAACTGCTATCTCAGTTCAAAACCCATGTTGAAGGTGAAATACTTCCTTTAAATATGATAAAATGTCTCAAACATCGCTCCGCATCTGATTGGGATTGAGCAAAGAAATATTAGTTTTGATTTGTATGTAAGAATAAAGATGGAATTGTTGAACTGGGACATTTTTTAACTTTATTTATATATATATATATATATTGTGCACCAGTTTTAAACAAGTTTTTAGCGGTAGCTTTCGAGCACTGCTGTGCTCTTCGTCAACCTGGTTGGGGTCACATTTCAAACACCCAAAACAATATTTTAAATTTTAAATACATAAGCACAGTAAACAATTCCTCTAGATCATTTAAAAGGCAGATTGTCCAGAAAAGGCAGATATAATTTAAAATGATCCAGAAAAGGCAGATATAAACCATAAAGTTATGTAAGAATGTAAGTTACAAGAGAGATGAATACGAATAGTCTGTTTGTTACCTACTTGCTTACTGTTCAGCGAAAAGCCGGACAGACATAAAACACTCCAAACGATAGAGAAACCTTATTACTATCACGGGTAAGATCGTGTGGTGGATCCAGAGGGGACATGGGGCCATGTCCCCACCCCCCTTGAGCCCGAGGTGGCCCAATGGCTCGAGGGGCCCAAAGTCGATCGAAGTGACTCGAAATGAATGTTACTCCGTTTTCAAACAAATCGCAAGTGAATTTGTCCACTCTGACCTCCAGAGGGCCCAGTCTGACTTATGGATTGCCCTTTTTGACTTCCAGAGGGCCTATTCTGCCTTGAAGATAGCCAATGCTAGTTTGCAGTGGCCCACTTTGGCATGTGAGGACATATTTTGCACTAAAAGGGTTCATTCTGGCCTACTTTTGTCTTCGAGTTCAAAAGGGCCCACCAAGGCTTGAGGGGGCCACTTATGCCTGGGGGCCCACTTTGCTACGTGGCTCCCTCTTGGACCGAATCGTGGATCTGTCACTGGTAATATCGCGGGTGGTCCCCACTGTCAGTATCGTTTTGCGTTACTGTGTAAACTGACTACTTGTCCCTGACCTGAAGAGTGTGCAATTGTGCATTAGTTCCGCCCGACTTCCCCAGCCGTCGAGGGTCAAAATATTAAGCGTTGAACCGATCAACCGTAACCGAGCATTGTTTCAAAACGGTCCAGTAAGATTCCTACTTAGGGTATGAATTGCCTTTCTAAATTTGTCGGTGGCGAAGCTCTGAGTCTTGCGTAGAGTTTGCTTTAAGTCTTGGACTTCGACATCAGCAGACACCGCAGTGACCAAGAAACCATGTCGTCTGCAGAATACGGGACGCTGACACTATCGACAGGTCACCTGATGCAAAACTCGACCTTGTGTAACTGCGCCCATATCCTGTTGCGCAGCAGCATGGGTGTTATAAGGAAGTCTGAAGCGTCAAAATGTAACCGGCATTTTTCGTGGCATGTCTTTCCAGCTCATTGAGCCACCATCATTGTTGTTGCTTGTTGCTAAGCACACTGCTAAGCACACTGCTTCTCACCACCCCCGTTTCTCCTGTCCCCTCTATGCCCGATCACATCGCCGGTGAAGTCAGGTCGAGGTCTATCGGCCCCTGCTCCGAGGCCGCTGCGTAGTGGCGCGGCTGACGACGCCATGCCGTCATGCCGTCATGCCAGCTTGCCGTCAGGCCGTCATGCCATCATGCCGTCATGCCGCTACCATCTCTGACTCCGACCCAGCGACTGCGAGACGGTTCCCGAGCCGGCCGCGCCGCCGCCGGCGCCGTCCGCTGCAGCTCTGCGATCGTATCGTCGGCGAGCGGCCGGCCAAGCGGCCGGCGGACATGAGACGCCTACTAAGGCCAGCCGCTCTCTGCAGAGGCCCCATCAACCGCGTCATGAATCGCCCGACTCGGCCCCGAGCGCTCAGTGTTAATTTACTCATGTCTGGGCGGATATATCATCTCGGTGTTGGTTGTAAGTGAGATTGCCCTTTCAGATAGCGACTCGCGCTACGTGCCAAATGCACAGTCAAGTCGGTTATATTTATTATATATCTGCTGTGTTCGTTATTTAGTTTATATCTCATTTCCTCATTCTTATCTTCCGACCGACCAAAAGGGGCAGCCTTTAACGCATGGCGTTCTGTAATAAACTTTGAAGTCCCGTCCGTCTTGAATCCAGATTCTGCCGTTCGTATCTTACCTCCCACACAACCGGCAAGGAAGTCTGTCGCCATCCTGCGCGACCTCTTCTGTGCGGTCTGGAAAGGAGTCTTCGACTCCGACCTCCTGCCGGGCACATAGACACACCATCGGTCAACACAGGGTATATGGGGTACCTGCAAAACGGCCTATAGATCAACAGCCTACATACGCAGGCTCGACGCCAGATATTAATTCAAACACAGGTTGAGCGTGATCTGACCAGACGCACAGAACAGACACACGTAACAACAATATCAGCCATGTGTCGTCCCCACAATCTGCTGAAGTCAGAGTGAGTGAGCTCTCGAAATAACACACGTACCGTGTTCGACTGGGCCACCTGGCAGTTAGCACGTAACCACCACTGTGGCCAGCCCGTCCACCTAGTCGGGGCACTTCACCGCAGCCCCAGCCCGCCCACACCGCACCACACTACCTCAGCAACTGTCTGTCCCCTCGTCCTCCGCGGTCCAGTCGATGCCCTTCCCTGTCCCAATATCTGCTTATCAGTCCTAGATTCCCCTGTTCCGGAACTGCGCCCCTGCCCCCGGCGAAACGGACGGCGTAGGTTCGCCGCACTGGTCAAGGTGACCCTAACAGCGAGAAATCAAGAACACAGTCGGGCCGGGAAGGCACGCTGGCCGTCACCAGTGACCAGTCCCAAGCGATGGCGCAGTACATGCCTTGGTGTTTGTGGAGGGTTCATAAATTTTCGTTGTTCGTTTTGCGTCTGTATGTATGTAGTCACCTGACGAAACTGTCCCCTAGCGAGACCTGCTCAGTGCCAATTTCTACCAACCTGACTGTCACCAAGCCACACAAGACAGCTGGTCACGTTTTTGTTCCCACTTCTAGGAAACCGTCGGCTTATCAGCAGTCGCTCTAATGGGACTTCTGTTACTGGAGAATACAAAAAGGTCCCTACGACTGGCTTTTGTCGATGGGCTCCTGCGCTGCCAATGACAGACTGTTTCGAAGGACGTGAGGTGACTGAGAAATGATGTACTTTTAGCAAGCTGTCCTGAAACGGCACGTTTGGCCTACTGTTCTGCATTAGACACAATACACAATACACATCCGCGTGAACCAGGGCTAGAGTCTAGAAGCTAGAGGTCCAGCGGCTGGAGCCACTCCTCCTCTTCTGTATTTAGCACATCATATGTTGGTGTGAAATGACCTGGTCCAACATTCAGCAATAGGTTAGACCTACCTACTTCTACAGGGTCCTTCCCCAGAAGCGTACTTCTTAATTTGCTCATTTGAGGCATCTTCAATGGATTCTTATAGTTAAAATTTTAATATCTGGTCGAGTACAACTGGATATTTTGGTATTTGTTCATTTCAAACATCTATCGCATGCGAACATGCCTTTGAAAACATCGCTATCCATTTGAAACTCGACTTTGCATAATTTCAAGGAAAAATCGTGGAGAAGGACCCAGCTTAAGATTGGCACACTCGCAAGTGAATTATGAACTATTTGCACGTGCATAACGTATTTGAACTCTGATAAAAAAAAATGTGGCAGAATCTGCAACCGCACAGCAGCATCCCGCCAATCTAGCTATTGCAATGGCTCCGTTCTCCCCTCGCCGAGCTCAGCGTAAAAGGCGATGGGATCATCCGTCGTCTCACCGCCCACCCCTGGCCCGCCAAGAGTTCCGACCTCTCACCCCTGCACTACTGGTTCTAGGACGTCTCTACGGCCGACCTGCAGAAGACTCCATCAGCATCACTGAGGGACCTGGAGGCGACCGATGGAAGCTCGTGCTGAGTTAGTCGAGGAGGAAGGAGTGAGCCGAACTGTACGGCAGCTACACTGCCGGACAAAGGCCTGTGAGCACATACAGGGGACTCCCTTCTTGGATATCTGCTGAGGAAGCAGTTCGGTGGAAATGAGTTTAAGTTATCCACCATAGGCGTAGAAACAAGAGGCCAGAGGGCTATGGCCCCTCACTTTTTGGTATTTTTTGTTCCTAAAATCTGTTCTTGTACTTGTGGAGAAAAGCTGTTGATGGCAAAAAGTTCGCCAAGATGGGAAGAGCCCAAATCTGCAAAGAAATCTCCCATAGGCTGTATGGGGTCTCAAGACAAGATCAAAGTTTCACTGCCCCTCTTCCACTTTTCGTGGCGTTCCTACGTTCCTGGCAACTACCGACAATGAGCGTTCACGATCACAATTACAAATACAGTCCTCATATGTACTATTGGTTTCAAAATAAGCGTCTCGCTGGGTTGGCCGGCACAGCAGTTAAATGGAATATACCGCCTTGGGAAAAGTTTGTGGAATGATGGAAATGAGTGTCCAGATGAGTTGCACTCATCTCCATCATTCCGCATACTTTTCCCAAGGCGGTATATTCCCTTTAACTGCTGTGCCGGCCAACTCAGCGGGACGCTTATTTTGGAACCAATAGAACAAAATGCGCTTAACAAAGACGACATTGCATTTGCGCGCCTTCACAAACAAAAATGATCGCTGTCATATCTGACGAAAGCGAGTTTGAAATTGACCATAGCAATGTTTCGAAAAGCATGTTCGCATGTGACAGACAACGTTTATAATGACCAAATACCAAAATGTCCAGTTGTAGGTACTCGACCAGATGATACCAATTAAACCTATAATAATTAATTGTCCTAAATGAGAAAATTTAAACGCGCACTTCTAGTGAAAGACCCCTGACCCTCTAGCCTCTACCTCTGGCGACGGCCGATGGACAGGTCCGCACGCCAGACCATCGCGTCGCTGTAGCCTGTACCTAGTGTTAGCTAGTGTTAGCTTTATGTTGCTGCACTGCAGTCACTAGCGCCAGCGTTCACCCACTCTCCCCGCATTGTGCTACGGACGATCCAAGTACGAGCGGTACACAACAGGTGATGGTGGTTCCCGTCCTATCGAAGAAGGCGTTCTGACATACAACGAGTTATGCCAAAATCAGAACGTCGGTCTCGGAATCTGGGACGATCCAATCCAAGCCGAGTAGAGTAAAATCAACATGACTCAGCCCGCCTAAGCATTTATGTATACGATGAAGTATGCAGTGCTCAGGACATGCACTCCCTTTTCGCGGATTCGAGAAAGGATATTATTACAAATGTAATACAGAGCGCGCCCGCTCGGTCATTGTCCCAAAAAGGCGTTTTACTGGTTTTAGGTTAGCAAAATTACAGCAGAAATTCTAAGCCACTTAGGGTTTTGGCACTTTCCAATGCGATTACAGAAATAATAAGTGTGTCAACCAGTGCAACGGGCAGGGCAGGATGAAGAATCAATATTTTATAAATAATTGCTGAACTCAGACTCGCTTCACCTGAATTGCTGATCGAGCTTGACCACATCCGTGGTTAAGGAAAGCGCGGTATACCTACGCGAGAATGCTCCGGGGAGCTAGGTGGTATCCTGCAAAAATCACTTTTCACATTTATATGCGCAGGTTGGAAGTGCAGCACTTGGAGAGAATGCTCAACGTGTCGATATAGCATGCACAACGTGCTTCAGTTACTGATCTTATTGAATTTGTATCAGCTTGCCCTTCGTCGTCGCTAGCTTCCTTACTTTGTCCTTGGCATGCAGTTGCAGACCAGCCTACTCATACAACATGCCTGCCGGCAGGGCGAGTGTCTCAACTGTACGGTCCAGGCCACTGGAATACTGCGCAGGGCGCACAGGATACCCATATGGTATCCAGTGTCTTCCATTCCGTTGTACGGTGTTTTAATCACATTATTGCATGCATTTCATTCCATTAAATATGACACATGTACCGATGTTTGTCAGATGTCACCCAAGTCGCAGCACAGACATGACTCATCAGCGGCTTCTGACTTTTGAGTTGAGTGTTCCAACAGAATGCCCCTACCTGAGATCCATCATGCACCATCATGCATCCATGCATGCACCCGCGTATACGCGAGGGTGCATGCATGGATCCACGCCAAATATTATACAAACACGTATATGTGCGAGTATGAGCGCATTGTCCTTGTGAAACCTGGACGCGTTAACATGCGCGTTCAAACTTAGAAAATGACGACCGAGAAGGTCCACCTTGCTTTGATAAGCTGAGCGAGTGCAATGCAAGTCAGTGCCTTTACCTCGGTCCTGATCTACCGCAATGCATAGCTGTATTGAGGCGCAGTAATTACCAGAAGTCTTCCTAATCGGTAATCGGAGGCGTGCCGGAGAGATTCAGTTTCTTTCCCAAGCCGCGCAAAGATATGTTCATTCTTCAGCCAGAGATCCCAATTGACTGAGGTGGTGATAAGTACGCACGCACCACTGCAGCAGGAGTGGAACGTCAGACGTCACTTTGTCTTTTATTAACGAGAGGAACTGCACCACACGTGCGGAGCACGTGCACCAAACGCGTCCTACGCGTTGGTTGGCTGACGCTGTATCGGAATTGACCTTGTGTTCCTTTGAAATGAATGTAACTAGTAACATGAGTGGGTATGTGAGTTCGTGTTTAAATTTTGCATGTATTACGGAACTTACGGCACGCTGAAATGACAAAGCTCATGAATGGTCATTGGTCATTACTCAGCAGTCACCACATGTGGGACGTGTCGCTTTGACACAGTTTATCGTGTTCTTCGTTTCACAGTTTGCAATGGTCTGCGCGGAATGAACGGGCTCTGTCCTATCAAACCATGCCATTTTAGAAGCTCTTGCTCAAAACTCTTATGTATTCGGTGACCTTGGCAATAACAAAAAGTATTTAAAGGAATGTATTTAAAGATGCGATTGGATTCCCTGCATTCCGGAAAGAGGTAGCGGTGTCCTGAGGGGTGATTACTTTAGATCGCAATGCTTACATTTCACCGGAATTGTTGCGAGCGAGCGCGAGGCGCTCTCTCGTCCTTCCGTGGTACCCTACCTAGTAGCACATAACGTTGTCATAACGTCATGGAAACGTTGACAGCGTCATGACAACGTTCATACGACGTAATTACGTCGTGAAAACGTCGTCACGACGACGTGAAAGTAATGTGTGCTACTGAGGTATAAGGGGAAAATATTAATATCAGTGGCCCGACCCGGCCCGACCCTTGGCGACGCTTTTGAGAAGCTTATATCTCTGCAACCGCAAGTCCAGTGGGCTATCGGACTTTTTTCTGAGTAGTCCCATCCACCCTACACTGTTGGAGACCAGATTCGACTCACATGGGTGACTACAACTGCGCGTGGTGATGCCGCGTGGGTTGTTGAAAAGTGTTTGTCGCAAAAACTCTGCAACGACTGGGCCGATTGTGTGCAAATTTGGTGTGTGGTTAGGGACCTCTCAACCGCCGCCTTCCCACAAGTCAGGGTGGTGTAGCTCTGCACGTGTGCAAGAACACACCCCTATTCCATATCTAAGGAATAGCTGAGCCAATTGTGTTCAAATTTTCCTCTCAGCCGCCACTTTTCCACAAGTCAGGGGTGGGGTACCTTTTCACGTATGCACGTGCACACTCCTATTATATATCCACAATCGGGTCAGCTGTTCCTGAGAGATTGAATAGGGATGTGCACGTGCTCAATGCCTGCATACCCACCCCGACTTGTGTAACATGGCGAAATGAGATCCTATCGAACACAAATTTGAACGCAACCATCAGCCGTTCCTGTACACAACTATATATATAATATATATATATTATATATATATATACAAAATATATATATATAATGTATATTATTTAAAATAATATAATATAAATATATATATATGTATATATCTAGTAATATAATAGTATATATATATATATACATATATATAGATGTATTTATATATAATATACATTATTTAAATATAGTATATATATATAACATTTATAAAATATATATATAATATAATAGTATATATATATATATATATATATATATAATCTATATATATAATATATATATGATACTATATATATATATATACTCGGTTTACAATAGGTGCTTACTTTGTATGGGTTTATGTCTGCCCGTTGGCTGGGCCTGGATGCCGCGAAGGTTCCCCGTCGTGGCGTTCGAGTTCGGACGGTCGGACAAAACGGTCTCTGCCCAGTGTCTCTCGTGGTCACCACTTTCAACTGCGGCGTCATCTGACCCCGCACCGGGACCCTACGAATACCAACATCTCATTAATTCAGCACCGGCGGCACAACCAGCGACCGGTGGCACGTGCGATTGGTGGGGGTGTGTCCGCCGTCAGCCAATCAGGAGCCGAGCCGCGCGCCGACGACCTGACGCCACCAGCCGCCACTGCGCATGTGCGGACAGCCGACAGCGATCGTCGGTGTCGGCGCGATAGCGATCACAGACGGAT